>CAXKVX010002779.1:0-22779 GCA_964058865.1 Eleocharis quinqueflora | reverse complement strand
GAGTAAAATAATATGCTAATTAGCAAAAGACAGAACTCTCGAAATTCTTAACATACTGAAAATTTTATTAAAACAAGAGATAATTGATACAAATATATAGAGTCCTTTATATAGGCGACAAGTGCCTTGGTCCCAATAAAAACAATAACTGAAGAAATAACCGAAATATACAGTAACTAAATGTTAAGGAAATAAAAGACAACAAATAGAAAAAATAATCTAGATAAATTGGAGTGCACACAAAGTGATATTTGAAATAAATCTTGATAATATCTATCAAATCAATTCGGAATCAAAATCCAAATAGATGTCGCGTTGAATTTTTGCTGAACTGCATCACTTTCCATGCAATTATAATAAATAACAAATTTAAATTATATTACATATGTTGTCAATCTGTTTTCTTCTCAATGAAACATGGAGGTATGAATTGGCTAATTAACAATAGTATCAAATGGTTCTCAGATTTAATTATTAGTTTATTACTGAAACATTACCACTTCACTACTTGAAAGTTTTTTTTATTGTGTTAGCAAGAGCCTTCTATCAATCACAAATAATTGAAGTTCATTCTTTGATATCAAGCAACTAAATTATTCACTTCAAATTTAAGGCAAAATATAGTTGTACGCGTGTCTGAAAACATTTTAGGCAAATTTCAGGATAGTTCAACATTTTGATTTTTCTTTCAGGGTGATTCAAAATCATAAATATTTTAAAAAAGATTCAAATTATAAGTTCATTTTTCAGAATTTTTTTCTAGTTACATGATCAATTTTGATATTTTTTTTTCAGAATGAATCAACTAACTCACTCTGAACCTATGTAGCTCCGTCCCTGCACACTTCGTGTGTGAGACACAAGTTTAAGAGTTCCTTACAATTTAAAAAAGTAAAATATGATAGTTGTAACAAGTATTATGAGAATAAAAAAAGAAACAAAAGAAAAAAAAAGAGATTATTCCTTCTGCACTTTTAGCATTGTTGCGCGCGTAATGATGATCATGGTAGAGCCGTAGAGGGGACCTGTCCCATCTCGGAACGAGATCTTCTATCGCGCAACACTGTCAATGTGCGTGCTGCGCAGCAAATATCAGCTTTTAATTTGCATCAAAATTCGTGCAAGTTAAATTTTATAATCTTAGACCTCTCTAAATCAAATCTGGACCGTCCGTAGCTGACAGCGCAGTAAATCTGAGTCGTCCGTCAGTGCTGCGCAATAGAAGAATCGGATCCGTCCCGTCTCGTCCTCACAATTTCACAAAAGTATTTTTTGTTGGGATTAAAAATTATCATGTATATATTTTCATTTTTTGAGGTGTATTACCTTTATCTTTTTCTTTTCTCTAATTTATGAATTCTATTTTTCTAGTGATTTGAACTTGCATTTCAACTTCGTTATTTATGTTAAAACTTAAAACTATGGTTCTGTCTTCAATGACAATCATTTAATCGTCGAAATTATTTCGTTTTAATTTCTTTTAAAGAATATTATTTATAGTGAGTTTGTTAATTATGGACAAAAACTTTAAACACATATTAATCACAATTATTTATTATCATTAATAATTATACAATCAAGTTAATTTTTCATCAATAATATTAATACAATTAAGTTAAATTTAATTCAGAGTAGAATTAGTACTTATAATATGTTGACTCGTGATTTCGATGAGCACGCAATTCCCAGCCCTGCATTAGTTTGGACTTTGGATGAACAATAATCAGAGATGCACATGCTAGCTAGGACAGAGACTCATAATGTTTTTAGTGGCAATTTAAGAAGATTTTTTTTGGGTGGCAAAAACACAAAGTCCTTGTTTTTGGATGACAAAAATATAATTTTCTTATAAATTTTTTATTAAGCAACTTAAATTTCAATTTATTGAGCTATATATATATATATATAGGACAAAATGTGGTTGTGTTACTGTGCTTGGCAAAACGCTTGTTTCAGCGCGATTTGTGAATTATGCCAAATTAATCAAAAAATCCAAGAGTTTCACAATCGCAATACGCGCTGAAACACGCGCTTTGCAAAACATAGTAGCACAATTATATATATATAAATTATGCTACTATGTTTTGCAAAGCGCATCAAAATACGTGTTTTGTGATTGTGTCAACATGACGATCATAGATTCAAACCGTTGAACTTTATCTCCATATTAAAATATTCTTGGAGAGCGAATTTTATATTTTTTTATTTTTTTTACTATTTTTTAGAGATGGAAAATCACTCATATTGAATGGTACAGAAATCGTTAGATTGATCAAATTTTCACCCCTTTAAAATATAGTAAAAAAAATATAAAATATAAAATTTGATCTCCAAGAGAATTCTAATATGAAGATCAAGTTCAACGGTTTGAATAACAAAATAAAAGATATAGAAGCGATCAGGCAAAGTACCACGTGAGTTGTGCTCTGTGAAGTATCATATATAATATATATAACCAATGTTATGTCTATGTCTGCTTTTGAAATGTAAACAAAAAGTATATATTTTCGTTGCGTATACCACATGTACTTCAATGTTCATACTATAGCTTACCAAGCTAGCTATAACAATATAATACGACTTTAGTTATAACCATACAGTACTGAGGCACAACTCCGCACACTATTTATACCCCAAATCAAGCTAGATATATATATATATATATATATATGTGCTTCAATTGTTCATACAACAACAAAATGGCTTCTCGTACTTCATTTGCCATTTCTTTTGTGGTTCTAGCTCTTTACTATTTTTTGACAGTTAAAGGCACACCGGTCCCGGCTATCTTTGTATTTGGCGACTCGCTAGCCGATGTCGGAAATAACAATTACCTCAGTGTTCTTACGAGGTACAAGTCGAACTTTCCTCACAACGGCATCGACTTCCCGGGTCAGGTGGCCACTGGGAGGTTTAGTAATGGTTTCAACGGAGTCGACTTCATCGGTACTTTTTCTAGTGCCTTTCTTTTTTTTGGATTAAGTTCCTCATTATATTAGATTATGTACCGAGGCAGAGTTGCCAGGATTAAGTCGACAGTTATATAAATTGTTCTACTCTGTCTCCGTGTCAATTACAGCGATGAACCTCGGCTTTAAGAAAAGTCCCCCACCTTATCTTTCTATAAAAAATGCAAGACAAATGCGGAGAGGGGTCAGCTTTGCTTCTGCTGGCTCAGGAATACTGATAACTACTGTAATTGAGAATCTATCACAATTCTGAATTTCAAACTACTTTAATGTACATGTTTTATCATCCATTCAATACTCTTTTCATCATGTATCTTACAACACAGTGATATTTAATTTTGATTATACAACATACTAGGGTAACGGAACATTGAACATGGCAACCCAAGTTAACTACTTTGCAAGAACAAAACAAGCTCTAGCAAAAGAATTTGGTGAAACAAAAGTTAATGATTCTCTGGCAAAGTCTCTATTTTACTTTGTAACCGCAAACAATGACTTTTTTGCACTTTACAATGATACTGGAGCTCCAAACAGCACTGTAAATGCACGATATATCTCGAATCTCGTCGATGAGTTCATAGGCCATCTAACGGTAATCTCCTTTACCAACTTACATAAAACAATGCTGAAGTTAATAAAAAAAATGAAGAGAATAAAAGTTATTTCAAGGGTACAATCATAAGAACAGAGCTACTTATTTATTACAACTAATCGTGTGCAAAGTAGTAATAAATTACACAATAATGGTAGCTTGAATAATTGATGGGTAAACAAGTTATCAATTAGAATAATTGGGTTATGCCAGTCCAATTCCTTACCAACCCAACAAAATAAAATTCAATTAAGTTGAAAAACATTCATCACATTAAATAATATTTGTGATAAACATGTAATACTCGAACAAAATCATTACAAAATCACTTTTTTTAATTTAGCGTTGTATAATATAGACTCTTTACAAGCTTGGGGCAAGGAAGTTCGCGATAACGGGACCGGGTTTGGATGGTTGTCTACCAATTCTAAGGAGCCTAAACCCTACAGGTGATTGCATTGATGTGTTGAACCAACTACCAGCACAGTTCAATGCGGTTGCTATGCTCCGAATACAACAGCTCAGCTATCAGCTTCCTGGATTTAACTACTCCTACTTCCATTCTAAAAATGTGATGAACATGATTTCTTCTGCAGCAGATTCATATGGTAAGAGCTTTGTTCTTTATCTGACACCATCTTCATGATCATTTAATTAATTTTTTTTAATTAAAGAATAAAAAGTTGTTTTTGTTCTTTAAGAATTCTAAATAACATGCAAATTACTAAAATATACACAAGCGAAACTTGCTCAAAGTTAGTTATTAAACTAATAAGTAAATAACTTATATTTTCTCATCTCTTTAATCCTCAATTCCTAATGAATTAATCAGGATTCAAGGAGCTAAAAATTGCTTGTTGTGGTGCTGGGAAGTTCAACGGAGAAGCACAATGCACACCAAATGCAACATACTGCTCAAACAGGAATCAGTATTTGTTTTGGGATTGGTTTCATCCAACACAGGCTCTCTACAATTTATCAGCTCATTTTCAGCTCTTTGGTTCCGGCAGCGTGGTCACGCCTATTAACATAAAGCAATTAGTTGAGTCGTCAATGGTTCAGTCAACATAAAGCTATTATAGATCACATTGTTTTCCTGTACATTTTATATATATTCTTTGAACTTTGAAGGGCATTTGTGTGTAATAACCAATTCTTTGTTTCCAATAAATGGCACCCATTTGATTTTATCATTTGGACTTGGTAGAAAGAAAACCCATGGTGATTTGCGATTGTATTGTACCTCAAATCTGAATCCAAATGCTCACCAGGGAGCCCTTCTCTACCAGAAAGGAAGGACCCATAATCTATTTGTTGCACTAAATAAAAATAGGCCGAATTGATATAAAGTATTATTGGGCTTAGAGGCGAGCTCAATACCTTTTGCTTGAATGTGAATCTAGCTTCAATTGCTGTATCTGTTTTTTTGTGAAGAAACTAGTCACGTACCATGTGTTGCGGTGAGATTGACAAATAATAGTAACTTAATAGTTTAATATAGTTTATATTTTAATTTGATAAGAGTTCATTGAAATGTTGAACAAATTGTAATAGAAAGAAAATAAATTCCTTGCCTACAAAAGAAAAATAATAACGTGCTTTGACAAACAGAAATTATAACGATCTTGTATAATAAATAGAATTGCAACTGCAATATATAATATATAAACCACATCTGCATAACTGAATTTGAAAAATGAAATTCATGTCATGACACTATTGTAATAATAAAATGCAGAATTCCTCGATCTGATTTCTTGAAGTGTATGAGGAATCCAATTGAGCATCCTCACTCTGCACAGTTGAACCTATTCACACAAGAAAAATCTAAAATAGCAGGGCCACGTGTCTTGCGTCATGCAACTTGCAGCGTCGGAGAAGCGGCATCATGCGATTTGTAGCGTCTTGCGGTGTGCGTCATGGGTCTCGCGTCATGCGTCATACGACTTGAGACGATAGAGCGGCGTCATACGACTTGCGGCGACGGAGTGGCGTCATGCGTCATATGTCATGCATATTGCGGCTTGTAGCAGGGTCATGTGTCTTGCGTCTTGCATCATTCGTCACGCGTCAAGCGTCTTGCATCATGCGGTTTGCAGCATTTTGTGTTATGTGTCATGCGTCATACGGCTTCCGGTGACAGAGCGACGTCATACGAGTTGCGACGTCATGTGTCATGCGACTTGCCGCGTCATGCGTCTAGCGTCATGCAACTTGCAACGAGGTCATGCGTCATGTATCTTGCGTCATGCATCTTACGTCGTGCGTCGTACTTCAGGCGGCTTGTGTCTTGCGTCATTAGGGGTGTAAACGGATCGGATACGGACGGATAATGACTTTACCGTATCTGTATCCATTATAATTTTTCGGATGCGGATACGGATACGAAAAGTTTCGGATACGGATACGAATCGGATATTAATCGGTTATCGAATACGAATCGGATGTCGGACAGATGCGAGTGCGAAAAATAATATATCGGATAATGATCCTTGAAATCATTTCTTGTATAAGGTGTCATTAAATTAATTCTTAATCAATAATACTTGAAACCATTTCTAGTAATTAACAACAACACTTGTTAGCAATTATATTATATCTAAATTGTGTAGAACAATGGCTACTGTAAACACACATCAGTAGTCACCATTTACAATATCCTTAGTTTACTGCATATCAAGTTCAATTTAAGGTCTTCCAACTCAAAATACTTCTATATTAGTCGCAAAATTTGTCAACTACAAGATTGTTCGAAAAATACTTCTACACCTTATTCGGATATCCGCTAAAAAAAATGTTCGGATACGGATATTTATCCGTATACGTATCTGTATCTGATTTGATATTCAAAACCGTAACATTATCCGTATCCGTCTGATAAATATCCGTATCCGTATCCGTATCCGAAAAATATCCGTATCCAAATATCTGTATCCGTTGTTTCTCGGATACGGATACGAATAAAGTCGGATAGTATCCGATCCGTTTACACCCCTATGCGTCATGCAATTTGCGGTGACGGAGAAGCAGCATCATGCGTCATGCGGCGGAACGACGTTATGCGTCATGCGACTTGCACCGTCATGCGTCGTGCGGCTCGCGGCAACGGAGCGACGTCATACGACTTGCGGCGACAGAGTGGCGTCATGCGACTTGCGGCTTCAGACGTCACACGAAGAAGCAGCAACATGCGTAATGCGTCATGCGTCATGCGGTTTACAACACAGTCCTGTGTATTGCGTCATGCGTCATTTTTCATGTGTCTTGCATCATGCAGCTTGCAGCATCATGCGTCATGCGTCATTCAAATTGCGACGACGGAGCAACTTCATACGCCCTACGGCGACATAGTAGCGTCATGCGGCTTGCGATGTCATGCGTCATGCAGTGGAACATCGTCTTGTGTAATGCGACTTTCAGCATCATGCGTCATGCATCTAGCATCATGCAGCTTGCAACAAGGTCATGATTCTTGCGTCTTGCGTCTTGCGTCTTGCGTCATGCCGCTTGCGGTTCAAATGTTCAATAGAGGGAAGATAATCTTTTTAGGTTCCAAATACCAATCTCCTTTTAAAAAATAGTAGTAGATAACAACAATAGATAATGGAAATCGTATCCGCTGCGGCACCAAATATGCTGCACACTCATTCAAATTTTATGGATCATCCGATCAACTGACGACGGCCCGATTTAATAACATGAAATCCCGCTGCATTAAGTCAGTGTTAATCATCCGTTGATATTTTTAATCTCACGGACAAGATAAGCAGCCTGTGGCATTTTTTTAATGCCGCAAAGGATAGTTCAAGTGAGCCTTTGAGAATTTTTTTGTAATGAAATTTGTTCGTAGGTAACTAGTTATATTATTTGATTTCTAGCATAATTTAGCGTATCTTAAACTATTCGATACGATATACATACACAATACGATACTAAATACTACGATAAACAATATATTTACGATTCGACTTATGCGACTTTGTTTATGTTTTACATAGCCGATCTCAAACCCGAAAAGGAAAAAGGTTGTGATATACTTGATGAGCCAACCGAAATTTTTTTAATTAACCAAAATAAATTAATAAAATACCAAAATGGCAAAATTTGAACGGAATTAACCATTTTAGCCATTCCGGGATCACAGCGCCCTACGTAACTCCGGGTTCACTGTGATCCCCATAACTCCGGAATCACAATTGCCGGAGTTATGGAGGCTGCTGTGATCCCGGAGTTATGGGGATCACAGTGAACACGGAGTAACTGATTATTTATACACCGGCCGAGAGAGAGAGGGGGGGATACTGATAATTGAAGAGAGATATTGATAATTGAAGATAAACAAGTAATTTGAGGTATTATTTTATTTTTGCTTAAATTCTTCAATTTAGTTGATTTAATTTATAATTATTATAATTGTTATAATTGATAGTTGATTTCAGGTATTATTACAATTGTTTTTTAATTTATAAGAATTATAATTTTAGTTGAATTGTTATAATTTACTTTCATTCTTCAAATTTACTTACATTTTTCAAAGTGAATTGCTATAATTCTTATAATTGTTATAATTCTTCAAACTTAGTTGATTTTTGTTATTATTATAATTGTAAATTAGTTTATAATTATAATTGTAGTTGAATTGGTATAATTTACTTTCATTCTTCAAATTTACTAAGATTCTTCAAAGTGAATTGTTATAATTGTTATAATTCTTCAAATTTAGTTGATTACAAGTATTATTATTATTGTAAATTAATTTATAATTATTATAATTGTAGTTGGTTAATGTACGTATTTCGTATTTTTTGAACTATTAGTATAATATTAATTTAGTAATTATAATAATTAAAGAGTTAGAGAAATTTTGTAGAAATTTAGATAGAGAAGTGAAGTGAAGGTTTTGCACATTTTAAATATTAAGATATTATTTTATTTTAATTACATGGTAATAATTTTTGAAGTTAAAATGTGAATCAGTGTAAAATAATTTATAATTATTTTGTAGATGATTTATGTATGAATTTCGTAATTTTTGAACTATTAGTATATTATTATTTGGTAATTATAATAATTCTAAGAGTTAGAGAATTTATTTAGGAATTTAGATAGAGAAGTGAAGTGAAGATTTTGCAAATTATAAAGAATTGCTAAGTCATTTTAGGTATTATTTTATTATAAATTAAATTGTATTAATTTATAGAGTTAAAATTTGAATTAGTGTAAATTAATTTATTATAAATTAAATTAGAATTATTTTATTATAAATTAATTTAGAATTATTTTATTTCTGAAGTATTAGTATATTATTAATTGGGAAATTTATACAGTTGGAGTGAAGAAAGATGATTCCAATTTCCGTATATATGGATGGTGAGACTCGAAATGGCCCGTATGGTATGGAATATAGTTGTGATTCAAAATTTACTTTTCCGGGAAATGAAGACACCCGGTATGAAGATGTGAAAAATACAATATACAAATGGTTGGGGATATTTGAGAGTCAATATTCGCTCAATGTTGTCGCTCGATATAACACTGCGATCCCACCTTCTTATCATTTTTGTTTAATTCCCATTCGCGATGACGTAGAGTGGCGAATGATATTGCAAATGGCACAATCAGAAATGAATTGGAGATTTGTTGAATTATATGTTGATCTGGTGCCAAATCGGACAAATGAGAATCCTGATAACTTAGCTCGCACAAGTGAAAATGTTGTTAACACGGATGAAGAGCCTCCGAGAGTTAGTCAAGAGACATTACCTTATAGCCCTGGCCATACTCTTCATATCTCTCCCGCAAGACATTCACCAATTATAGATCTTAATGAGCCCATATCTAATATTCCTGAAGAAAACAAAGGCGATGACGATGAGAATATATTACCCGTAGCGGGAGAATGGGAAACAGGAGAAGATTATGGATACACCTCTAACGAAGACGATTTGGATTATAATCCTAACGATCATCCGAATCATCGGATAATTGTACAAGGAAGATCAGAAAAATATCACCCAGTACAGGAGCTTAGTGATATATCTGGTTTCAATGAAATTTACACTGAAGTACAAAACTCGTCAGACGATCCCTTGGCAGAAAATCGTGTATTTAATTCAAAAGATCAGTTACAATGGACCATTAGTGAGTATCACATCAAAGGGAATATAGAGATTAAAACAGAAAGGAGTAGCGCGACGAGGCTAGTTATGGTTTGCAAAGATCAGAGATGTTTTTGGAGGTTGTACGCTGTATGTCCTAAAGGTAATAATTTTTGGACAATAAGAACCAACCCATACCTGCACACTTGTATCCAATCGATTACACGAGTAGATCATGCACAGCTTACGGCCAAGATAATTGCTGGTGCTATTAAAAAGGAAATGAACGAAGATACAACCATGACAATTAAAAATGTCAGACATTTAGTTAAAGCAAAATATCCCGGTGTTGATCCATCATACGCCAAGTTATGGCGACGCAGGGAGTTAGCAATTGCGAAAATATTTGGGACTTGGGAGGGATCATATGCGTTGCTTCCTCGTTATTTTAATGCCATCCAATCGACGAATCCATCAATGAAGTATGCTATCCTGACGACTCCTACCAATCAACCTGAAGTACGTTATTTCCATGCTGCGGCTTGGGCATGGGGACCGTGCATTGAGGCAGTAAAGTACATTCGTCCGGTGATAGGTATCGACGCAGGTTTCTTATCGGGTCGTTATGAGGGAAGATTACTGATGGCTTGCGGGTACGATGCAGAGAATCAATTGATACCATTGGCATTTGCATTGGTGGAGAAGGAAGACCTAGAAAATTGGGGTTGGTTCATGAATTGGTTGCGTCGAGAAGTTATCGGACCTGGTAAGATGTGTGTACTATCAGACCGCCACAAGGGAATTAAGGCTGTTTTTGAATATCCCCAATATGGATGGTCTGAGGCAAACGGCGAAGTAGTGCACCGATATTGTATGCAACACGTTGCCGAGAACTTGTACTCAAAATTTCCAGACGATAATCTAAAGAAATTATTTAAGCGTGCTGCATCGAAGAAGAAACCTCGTCGATTTAAAGAGCACATGCAATCTATAAAAGCACAATATCCAGGCGCATATGAGTATTTAAAGACGGTTGGAAAAAGACTAGAGAATGATCCAAAAGAGTCTGTGAATCCATCAAAGTGGGCACAACGGTACGACAACGGATATCGTTGGGGCATAATGACAAGTAACGGATCTGAATCTTTGAATCGAGTGTTCAAAGTTGTTCGTATGTTGCCGGTTGTGGCTATCGTGGAAGGTACCTGGTACAAGTGCGTGAGTTGGTTTGATGATCGGAGAATCGCATCTAGTGCAACCGTAAGTGATGGTTTTGTTTGGTCTCGTAGTGTTACGGAGAAACTAATTAAGAGAGGTGACAAGTCACGACCACATCGAGTAGACCCCTATCGATCAGAGCAAGGGGATTTTGAAGTTTTGCATCAAGGCGATACCTTACCGAATGGTGAATTTGAAAATTTCAAGTATCACGTATTACTCGAAGAGGGAGTTTTTACGCGTTGCACCTGTTTGAAACCAAATCTGACCGGCATACCATGTTCGCATGTATTACCGGTGATAAGGGTCAGACATTTAAACTTATCTCAATTTGTTTCACCTTATTACACTGCTGCAAATCTGCATGATACTTGGTCCGGAAGATTCCACCCTTTTCCAAATCAATATGAATGGCTCGAGTATACGGGACCTACCATCATTCCCAATAGAAAATTGCTTCGTCGTGAGGCACATTCGTATTCCGATGGTAATGGATGAAATGGAAGGACGAAAAGGCAAGCGCAGAGGACGACCCCTTGGAAGACGACCAGAAGGTATTGAAATTGTTTTATATGTTTATAATACTCATATTGAAGACGACCATCACCTGCTTACTTTTTAATATTACAGGAAGTGCTCAATCCAGCCATCAAGGGAGTCAACCTCATAATCGCCATGAGGTATTAACACAATTGGGCTTACATAGTGGAAACCAGCCCACTTGACACTCCGTAGATGTCCAACCAAATCCAAACCCTACCCAAATGCAACCCGCTCGTCACTCAATAAGTGTTCCACCTAGAGATGTCGATGCTTCAACAAGTGCATCAAATCCTTCAACAAGTCAGCCCAATCAATCAAGGCGAACATCAATTTCTGGAAGAATTCGAAACTTCTTTCGGGCGAATCACTAGCATGGAATTTATTAAATGTGGCTCTTCATTATTTACCTATTATATCTGTATAGTTGTATGTTGTACTAATTTCATATGTATGGCTTTACCTATTAACTCGTATAAAATTCAATTTATTTTAACTTATATTTGTAGTGCAATGTCGACATTTCCGATTTTGGTATTTTATGGAGGTGAAATAATTGAAACTCAATTTGGTGCGGAGTACTCTGGTGGTAAAAAATTGGCACTCCAGGGTAAACAATCTAGTACTTTTGAAGGGATTGAAAGTACCATACATCGTGTTCTAGAATTTCACGAGTATTGCGTTGGTGAAATCCTATATCGCGTGGAGGATGGAGAAGGGAGTAAATTGCATTTCAATTTCATGGGACTCATTGACGAAAGTTCTTGGAAAATGGCATCTCAGATGTCCGTGAATAAACGGGGAGTTGTTCATTTGTTTGTCAGAACCACTGGGCCGCCACCAAGAAATGACGCTCTCGATTTTATTTCGCTTAAAGGTATGTGTCCTTTGTCTCCCACAATTACTCCAATTACATATTGCATTTGATTTACTCGAAGATTATTACAAGTTATGTGTTGCATCATTTGTACAGGTTAAACACATATGATAATGGATTATGCATGATGCTTGACACTTGACGCTTGACGCTTATGCATGATGTTTGACGATTATGCATTGTGCAGGATGCATGACGCTTGACGCTTATGCATTGTGCATGATGCATGACGCTTGACGCTTGTGCATTGTGCACAATGCATTACGCTTGACAATTGTGCATTGTGCATGACGCTTGACGATTATGCATTATGCACAATGCATGACGCTTTTGCATTGTGCATTGTGCATGATGCATGACGCTTGACGCTTGTGCATTGTGCACAATGCATTACGCTTGACGATTATGCATTATGCACAATGCATGACGCTTGACGATTGTGCATTGTGCACAATGCATGACGCTTGACGATTGTGCATTGTGCATGATGCATGACGCTTGACGCTTGTGCATTGTGCACAATGCATTACGCTTGACGATTATGCATTATGCACAATGCATGACGCTTGACGCTTGTGCATTGTGCATGATGCATGACGCTTGACGCTTGTGCATTGTGCACAATGCATTACGCTTTATGATTCTGCATTATGCACAATGCATGACGCTTGACGATTATGCATTATGCACAATGCATGATGCTTGACGCTTGTGCATTGTGCACAATGCATGACGCTTGACGCTTGTGCATTGTGCATTGTGCATGACGCTTGACGCCTTTGCATTGTGCATTGTGCATTACGCTTGACGATTATGCATTGTGCATTGTGCATGACGCTTGACGCTTGACGCTTATGCATTGTGCATTGTGCATTGTGCATTGTGCATTGTGCATGACGCTTGACGCTTGACGCTTATGCATTGTGCATTGTGCATTGTGCATTGTGCATGACGCTTGACGATTGTGCATTGTGCATTGTGCATGACGCTTGACGATTGTGCATTGTGCATTGTGCCTGACGCTTGACGATTGTGCATTGTGCATTGTGCATGACGCTTGACGATTGTGCATGACGCTTGACGCTTTTGCATTGTGCATTGTGCATGACGCTTGACGCTTGACGATTGTGCATGATGCTTGACGCTTTTGCATTGTGCATTGTGCATGACGCTTGACGCTTGACGCTTGACGCTTATGCATTGTGCATTGTGCATTGTGCATTGTGCATGACGCTTGACGATTGTGCATTGTGCATGACACTTGACGATTGTGCAAAGACGCTTGACCCCTTTGACGATTGTGCATTGTGCATTGTGCATGACGCTTGACGCTTGACGCTTATGCATTGTGCATTGTGCATTGTGCATTGTGCATGACGCTTGACGATTGTGCATTGTGCATGACGCTTGACGCTTTTGCATTGTGCATTGTGCATTGTGCATGACGCTTGACGCTTGACGCTTGACGCTTGACGCTTGACGCTTGACGCTTATGCATTGTGCATGACGCTTGACGATTGTGCATTGTGCATTGTGCATGACGCTTGACGATTGTGCATTGTGCATTGTGCATGACGCTTGACGATTGTGCATTGTGCATGACACTTGACGATTGTGCAAAGACGCTTGACCCCTTTGACGATTGTGCATTGTGCATTGTGCATGACGCTTGACGCTTGACGCTTATGCATTGTGCATTGTGCATTGTGCATTGTGCATGACGCTTGACGATTGTGCATTGTGCATGACGCTTGACGCTTTTGCATTGTGCATTGTGCATTGTGCATGACGCTTGACGCTTGACGCTTGACGCTTGACGCTTATGCATTGTGCATGACGCTTGACGATTGTGCATTGTGCATTGTGCATGACGCTTGACGATTGTGCATTGTGCATTGTGCATGACGCTTGACGCTTGACGATTGTGCATGACGCTTGACGCTTTTGCATTGTGCATTGTGCATTGTGCATTGTGCATGACGCTTGACGCTTGACGCTTATGCATTGTGCATTGTGCATGACGCTTGACGATTGTGCATTGTGCATTGTGCATTGTGCATTGTGCATAACGCTTGACGCTTTTGCATTATGCATTGACGATTGTGCATGACGCTTGACGCTTTTGCATTGTGCATTGTGCATTGTGCATTGTGCATTGTGCATGACGCTTGACGCTTTTGCATTGTGCATTGTGCATTGTGCATTATGCATGACGCTTGACGCTTGACGATTGTGCATTGTGCATTGTGCATGACGCTTGACGCTTGACGCAAAATAACAAATATCCAATTCAACATAACATAACATAACATAACATAACAAATGTCCAAAATAACATAACAACATAACATAACTGAAAAAACGTTCAACATAAGATGGCATAACATCCTTGTTGCGATGATGCATTGTGCATGATGCATAACATAACTGAAAGCAACCAACTCCCTGACTAAGGATAATTGGACGGGGTGAACTTGGATATCGGTCTATGCCTCTGATGATCCTTGTTGCGATGTCCCAAAGTTGTATTCCAATTTAAGCCATCATCAGCCTCATCGTCGCCGCTCCCGGTCACCTCAGCATCTGGTGTTTGCATGTATTCCTACAAAAAGCACATTAGAAACTGCTAAATTAGTGCATTTTTTAATAATTAGTTCAATTCAGGCCAAACCTGTGTAGGAGGGATCTCCGGGCCTGTCTGGAACTGACTAGTCTGGAAGTCGTAACCTTGTGCACCATCTCCTCCCGGGTACTGACTACTGAATATGTCAAAATCATAACCATGTACATCAGATGCTCCCTGATACGGACTATTTAATCCTGAATAGTATCCCTAGGTAGAATATGCATGTTTAACATTAGCAAAAAATATTACAAATTACTGCATAATCATTAAACATTATAGAGGTACGATTCACATACCTAGGACTGATCTCCGCCCGGATGCTGACTACTAGATGCCGTGGGATCACCGTGCGGTCCTAAATATGTCCCGGCCATGCTGGAAACAATCTCGTCATAATCACCCTCATATGTTGACGCCCATGACGCCTCCTGCTCACGAAAGCCTGGAACCTCAGGCTCGTCCGAGGTGGTGATATCCTCGATTCTTTCGGGCAACCCGACATCCCTTAGCAGTTTTTCCAGCTTATGCCCTTGACCGACATCATGCAGGCTTCCTCGACATGATAGTAATGTTCTCTTTCCGAAGCGCTTCAACCCCCTTGTCAGGGCCATTGGAATTGCCATGACTGCATCCCTAAAGGCCCTCTTGCCCTGCAAGACAAACTTTCTTAAGTAACAAAACAAGTCACATAATTTGAGTAGCTATTTGATTAGTTAAATAACATCACTAACCTGTCGTGTGGCGCACTCAGAATGGGAAACATATGTAAGGCTGCTAGGTGGCTGAGACGGAGGAGGCAGTGGCTGGGTGAGATCATGGGTGGAATCACGCTCTAAATAAATCGACCTCATCCCAAATCTCTCGTACCAGGGCATATACTGATGAAACCACCAATCACTGTCGTGTGGATGCCCATCTGTGGGAACGATACACAACGGTACTCTATCTGCACTCCACTGCCCTACATAATTAGCATGACGCTCCCCCCAGTGAAGACCGTAGTGTCCATCAGTATGATCTACCTCATCTAACTGTCGGTGAACATCCCAAGATAATGGAGGAGGGGGAGGAACTGTCTGAAGTAAACCGTACTGTCTCATGACCCTATCCGGGTAGTGATGTGAGACTATCCAGAAATGAACGAGAGGGACTCTAGCCAACCAAACTCCCTGATCACGTAGTACACATGACGGCGCAAGAGGGAGGAAGGTAGTATAGGGTGTCCACTCAACTTCACCCTCTTTCATCGCATTCAAAACATCTCGGGGATGCTTTGCTCCAACATTGTGAGGGTTGTCTTTCCACAACTTAAAACCCATCCATGTCCTCCCGTAAGCATGACACGACTCTCGATCGGGTAAACCCCAAGCAGTGAAGGTATGATTTCTATCCTCTTTTGGCCGGCACACACTAAGGTGGGTCCAAGACCACAATTGCAATAACTCGAGTGGACCCCAAATAGAACGAGGCTGCTTCCGAGCAGCAATAGATAATGCGCGATATAAATAAGCCAAAACGGCACCCCCCCAATTGTACAACACAGATGGACTACTCAGATTCTCCAAAAACTGGAGATACATGGCCGGTACACCATCTCCACTGGAGTCTGGAAACATGACAGAACCAAATAAATCTAGAATGTAAGCCCGAGTATGAAAATATACCTGGTCCTGTGTGGGATTTTCCGGCATATTAGCGAACTCGCGCCGCAACCACTTCAAACTAAGACTGTAATTCGAAACCAGTCGTTGTTGCTGTCCAGATCTCTTTGAAGCGCGACACCTCCACGCCTCATCTCCGGCCTCTCTACCCAGATACTGTTGTACCATATACCTCCAGTTGTTATCACAAATTCCGGTAACAACCGCTCCTGTTATTGGTAGCCCCCATAAACAACTAACATCTTGTAGAGTTACGGTCATTTCACCGACAGGCATGTGAAAAGTGTGTGTCTCGGGCCTCCATCGCTCTACTAGTCCTGTAATCAATCCCTTGTCTCTTCTCTTATGACCCAACTGAGAAATATGATACAACCCCAATCTCTTCAATGCCGGACCACAACTCTCGTGATATGGTACGACATTGTCATGACAAATCAACTTTAAATCGTCACCGCTCTGCATTATTTCAATAATATCCTCAAATAAATACAGATTACCAAAAATAAATATATTACTAAATATATATATTACAAAAAAATACCACATTTGGTTTAACGGTCGCAATCTTGTGTTGGGCGACAGGCATCTGCAACAAGTCGGAGAGAGGCTGACAATCTGGAGGGAGAGAAGCATCACCCTCGAAGGTGCTAGACTGAGAAGTGCTGGGTCGAGAAACACTTCTTCGAGGTCTCGTCATTTCAACATAACTACATTTAAATATCAAAAACAACATAGTTTACCAATTTTTAAGAAGTTACATATTTATCTAAAATAACTAATTGATTATCTATAAATACTAACTACTTTATCCATATATTACAAATTTATACAAAAAATAACACTAATTTCTACAAAAATTTGTAAATTGCTAAATAAATGAACTAATTTAACAATAATCTAATTTTAATATAACAAATTTATCTAAACTAACTATATTTTCTCAAATTTGATGTATTACTATATTTTTCCAAAATAAAACAACAACTTACATATTTATCTAAACGAACAAATTAATAATTTCTAAAATAATATTTTTTAACAATAATCTACATATATCTAACTTAACAATAATTTAAGCTTTAATATGACAAATTTATCTAACAATAATTTATCTAAAAATAATAACTAACTTAACAATAATTTATCTAAAAATAATAACTAACTTAACAATAATTTAAGCTTTAGTATGAAAAATTTATCTAACAATTATCTAACAAATTCCTACAAAAACCATTTATCTAACAATTTATCTAACAATGATCTAAAATTTAACTAAATTAACAATTATCTAACATATATCTAACAATTTCTCTAACGATTACCTAATTTTTAACTAAGTTAACAATTATCTAACAAATTTGAACAAAAACAACACAAATTTTGTATGACTTTTTTTATTTTCCGAAAATTAAAAAAATTATTGTTACCTGTTACACAACAAACTCTCTCAAATCCTGGTCTAATGAAACTTCAAACTTCTGAAATACTTTCTCAAAGTTTTTCTCAAAATTTGCCTCAAAACCTTCTCAAAATTTTGCAAAATCTCTCTCAAAATCATCAAAAGAATTCGGCAGAGGGAGAAGAGCGGTTCTATGCTTAAATCGGCACAACTCCGGAATCACGGGTGCCTGCATAACTCCGGAATCAGTGATTCCGGAGTTATGCAGGCACCCGTGATTCCGGAGTTATGTCGATTGCGCAGATTCCGGAGTTACAGCAGATTCTCTGATGCCGGGGTTATGCTGCTCTCTGTGATCCCGGAATGGCTAAAATGGTTAATTCCGTTCAAATTTTGCCATTTTGGTATTTTATTAATTTATTTTGGTTAATTAAAAAAATTTCGGATGAGCCAACGTAAAAATTCTATCAATCTCTGAAAAATAGTGTAGGTTATGTTGTCTAATCTGTACCCTCTACATGCACTAAGCCCTTCCATAGTCCAGAATATAATCAAAGATATCAGCCACATATTTTTATTTTTATTTGAAAGAAATCAGCCACATATTTTTAGAAAAAAAAAACATGTGCATATATGACTTCATTGGACGCGGCAAGTGTCTAATTATATATTATGACTTATGAGAGCGTATTTGAATTCGTAACCATCGAATAATAAGAGGGGTTTTCTTGGATTGGTCCCCCATAAGTCTCTATTCAATTGTCTAATTCTAAAAAAAAAATAAGACATGCATTCGGAAACCGATATGACTCGAGTTTACAAAGAATAAAATTTTACCGAGTAATTTGAAATCAGCATTCACGACTGAACGCATCATCTGAACGTGCGTCCAAATGTTACGTTCACAAGATTGTCTGAACATAACATTCAGACGCTGCGTTCAAACGTGAACGCTGGTTCGAAATTTTGCACCATACTTGACTATTTTTGTCATTTGATTTTATATCGTGAACGCAGAAAATAAAGTCATAACTGTCAAATTTTTGAAATTAGAGTTATTGAAGTAATTCTTATTTTTTTCATGATTAGACCAAAAAATTCCTACTCAATAACACAATTGGACAACTCACTATTTTTGTCGTTTCGGAGCAATCGCACATTGAGCGAATGGCATGACTGAACACCATCGTACGTATTATTGTCAATTATGGTTAGATGTTTCTTTTTCAAATTTGGCACTGTGAGTTGTCATGATATAAGCTCATTTCCTGTAATTAGATGACATTAACACATTTAACATTTCCCTGAAGATGAAAGGGAGAGTAGGAGCTGTAAGACAACTTCATAATTACTTTACAAGATTACACAATTAAAGAAGGAATTCTGGATTTTACTGTATTACTGAAGTGTGAAGACCATCTTTTAATCCAAAAAAGCAATTGACTAAGAAACAATTTGTCATGTGCATCATGAGGTTGTTATCACTCGGTTGGTTCAATCATGTAGAAAATCAGAAACCTATCTTAACCAAAAATAATGAAATTTTCCATGTCAACATCTGAGGCCCAAAATGGCAGAGCCATCACTAGCCTTTCATGAACAGAGCACATTATAAATACACATGGGTTTAAAGCTCTAACTCAAGTTTTCTAGCTCATCCAAAACCAAATATGAAATCCCCTTTTAGCTTCTTAGCCATTGGCATTTTGTCCATTCTTTTGGTACTGACCAGAGCAGGAGCAACCATACCACCTTTTGTGTTTGGCGATTTGGTTCTGACCAGAGCAGGAGCAACCATACCACTTTTTGTGTTTGGCGATTCTCTGGCCGATAACGGTAACAACAATAACCTCAGTGTAGCACTCACAGACAAGGCCAATTTCCCTCACAACGGAATCGACTTCCCCGGGAAGATTGCAACTGGGAGGTTCAGTAATGGCTTCAACGGTGTCGACTACATTGGTACAGACTTTATTTATTTTATCTCTATCTTTATTTGTTTACACTATTTCTTGCTATATTTTCTGAAGCTGAAATCAACAAGGTGTTTATGACAAATAATTAGTAGGAGTCTCCAGAGAGACACCGTAATAATTTAGATTCAAGCTCCACAATATCAGAGAAAGCTTTCCCTTAGCACATGGTCTTGAATATGACCAATTAAACTGTCTATTTTCTATTTTTTTTAGTAACAAAACATTCTCTGCTCCCTTGACATATGTTATTTGTAAATTTCTGATATGTCATTTTTGTTGTTTATGGTCATTAGCAAAATTTCTAGGATATGTAGTAGGCCCCCCAGCTTACATCTCTTTAACAACGCCAAACCAAATGTTACATGGAGTGAACTTTGCATCAGCTGGCTCTGGAATCCAAGACACCACTGTGAGTTATAATAAAAATGTTTTCCCTTTTGACAAGTAGTACATCCCTTTCCTCCTTAATTATATATTAACAATCATCACAACTGTATCTAGAAACAAATAATGTCCAACAAATTTAGTCACCCCACTCATATCAATTGTGTATTGTAACTCATTGTAATACTAATTATTTAACAATCATTTCATTTATGGCTTGATGCCAAAAAATACACATTGTATTATCAATAATTTCGTTCAATTTGCAAAAATCAGGGTCTGGGAACGATCAACATGAAGGAGCAAATTAAAAATTTCAAGGAAGTAGCTCAGGTTCTGGAGCAGACACTAGGAAGAAAAGATGCAAAGGATAAAATCACAACTTCCATATTCATTGTAACCACAGCAAACAATGACATGTTTGAATATTACTTTGCGACCGGAGCAGCCAATGCAACTTCAAATGAGCAATTCATTAACGACCTTGTTGATATGTTCACTCAGCACCTAACGGTAATAAAAATACAGCTTATGTTGTCCTTTTTCCCCTTTGAAGGTTGAACTTTTCAAAATGTAGGATAATAGGATTTGTGCAAATGGATCATTTATCAAGATTATCCATTATTAGCATGCATCAGATATTATATCTATCACGTTAATTAATACCAAATATTAAATAATAATATTGAATTGTGATTGCTGCAGTCACTTTACAATCTTGGAGCAAGGCATTTTGACATATCCGGCACAGGACTTATTGGCTGTGTGCCATTTCTGACAAGCCGAAACCCGGCAGGGACTTGCATTGATGCTCTAAACCAGTTGTCTGAGAAGTACAACGCAGCTGCCTCAGCAAGATTGAATCAACTGAGCTCACAGCTTCAGGAAATAAGATACTCCTATTCTAACATACACCGTATGACATCTGACATGAAGAAAATCCCAAATTTATACGGTAAAAAATCTGTACTCGCATCTTTCTAGATTTAAACATTAAGTTATTGAATCAGAACCTTAACACAGATAAACTACACACAATACACCATAAATAATGTGTTCATCATACTTTTTATTTAGGTATGATTGATACGCAGAGCGCATGTTGTGGGGGTGGAAGATTAAATGGAGAACTTCAGTGTACAGCAGAAGTAAAATACTGTTCCAACAGAAATAACCACTTCTTCTGGGACTGGTTTCACCCAACAGAAGCGGTCTACAAGATAACGTCACATTTATCTTTCTTCGGTTCACCGACGTACTCTGCCCCTATTAATGTCCAACAGCTTGCTATGGGGATTCCATTGTCGACTTCGGCTGAATCATAATTTTATTAGAATTTGGATGCGTTTAGAGATCAATTTAAAAGAGTTAGATGCCCCAAGTATCTCATCTATCAGATTGTTTTTTGAGCTTTTAATAAACATGGATTCATGGATACGATCCTGAAGCAGATCAAGACTTCAATATTATATACCTTTCTGGTAATGGTCCTAATGGACTAAATTTGTATTTTTCAATAAACTCATTCTTACAGAATTTTTATTGTATATTTGTATTTGTTTATTTTGTTGGATGTACTTGCTGTATTCAGTAATCAGTGGAAAGCTGATATATATACTAATGAATAACATGTGGTAATAAAAATGCTAATTATACTTGACTATCTTTTAATTTCTCCAACGGCTAGTTTTTGGGTCTTCTAACCCGTTATAACGGGTTCCCAGCCGTTATAACGAGTTACCAACTCGTGGTAATGTCTTTCATAATGCTTTGAAAAAATTTTGTAATTTATTGAGTTTTAATTTGCTATTATGCTCCAAATTTAATTTTTAGCATTTATAGGGATCAGTTCAATTGCCAAATGATGTTTTTGCTTATGCAAATGTTCAGATAAGACTGTGACTTGAATAAAACTCAATTAAAGTTCACAAAAACATATAATTCAATCAATATTATACATTGAAATATATATTTTGCTACATGACTCCCCCTCAAACTAATATACAAATGATGAGCAAATAGGGGAAGTCAAGTGATCATCTAGACAATAAATTTGGTACCACTTGTGCTAGAAAATGCAAGTGGTTCCACAAATTTACTCTTTCTCAATCTACAAAAGTTTTCATGATGTCCAAATATCAAACAAAATGAGCAAAGTAGTGCTTTAGGATTAAGATTGCTATGATAATTGATGTTGTTATTAATTATTGTCCAATAACTCTTTACCAACCTATATTTATCATGAAAGTTCTTAATGTTCTTGGAATGAAGTATTGGTTGATTAGTCATGTAAGGCTTTCTCTTTTGAAAATTGCTATTAAAATTCTTGCAATTGTGTATAGCATTTCTAGGGTTAGGTCTTGGTTGAAAAGCATTTGTAAACCTTTTTCTTTCAAAATTGTTTCCAAATTCTTGTGTATCTCTTGAAATCTACCA
>CAXKVX010002778.1:0-65001 GCA_964058865.1 Eleocharis quinqueflora | reverse complement strand
AATACAACAAATTAGGATCAGATCCATATAAAACTTTATAGGCTCTTATAATATGTTAGCAACAATATGTATATGCATAAAATTGAGTCTTGACATAAAAATCACCTCCAAACACCAGGATCAACTTTGAGTTGAAAAAATTGAGGGACCACATCAAAGTTCAAATTTATATACCGAAAAATGTACCTCCTTTATTGTCATCCACGTGTCGCATTATCTCATTGAATGCTGTCTTCTGATCAGAATTAAGAGTATCACATGCACACAAGTGTTCTTCTTCCACTTCAATAACCAATTCCTCATCTAACTCACGAAATCCCGCACTCTCAAAATTTCTATCATCAATGATATGCGGTAGATCGAACATTCTGATATCTTAGCCCATTGATTGGAGAACACTCTTTATGTTTTCGAGGACCATATTTTGTACTTGCTTAACAGATTCAGACCTTCTTTTGTAGTCTTCCGACATTGAATCGTAGTGCTCTTTCCATAATTTTCTGACATTACCTGGCTCACACAACTCTATCATCAATTTTCTATCAAAACATATACAAAAAAGATAAAGAAGATATATAGAAATAGTTCATGGTACCTGACTCAAAAAAACTAAAATCGTGGCAAACAACTTTCTAAGAGCACAAGGAAACTGAAATATGGCTGCTTCGGTTAGACATTCTGACAAACTATCATCAGTTTCTATCAAACCTCGCTCCATAGCTGCTTTTCGAAAGGTCGGATGTGTAACCCCGTCGACCTTCATGAGATCTCCAAACGAAGTAGAACCTGTAACGTGATTGAGAAGGACATGCAAATAGTATCTTTCTCCTTCTGCATGATGGACAGATACCAAGTCTCCTGCATGAAAAATTTATACAAAAATTTAAAATGCAAATATTGATGGAGATTCAAACATATAATAGGGGCTGGTCCTATGCCAATTTCGGTGTAATCCATTCATCCATTCAATATCATAAACTCATTCAAAATCATAAAAATTCAGCTAGTAAAGGGTATGCACATATGTTTACTTTAACAAATTATACTATATAGAATTAAAGGTTTAAAGAGAAGCAATAGAATTAAAAATAAGGAACCCGCCTGCACTTTTTTTTTATATCAGCACACACCTGCAGGAGAAGAAAGGGTAGAGGTAGCTATGTTATATATTACAAATGAAAGCATATACAGATGATTCCCTTCTTAAAATTTTCCATCGAAATGATTGCAAATTGATTGGAAATTGATTTTGTCCTTTATCGTGAAGAAGACAAGTCAATATTATTTCTCAAACCGATACCCAAATCTGTTCAATTTTCAAGTATAAGATTGCAAATCTATTTCATCAAACCTTTCCTTTGACATGATTGGAAATAGATTAGCAATTGATTTTGTCCTTCGAAATTGGCTTATGTTGCGTTATATATACTATACTTACATATTTTGTCCTTTGTATACCTATGTGATTGATTGGAAATTGACTATATGATATGGAAGTAAATTTATTGATTGCATTATATTTATTTGCTACTAAACAAAATTAAAAATTGTGGTAATTTCAAATCTTCATATTAGTACAATGTATTTATTTAATAGTTAATTATAAGTCAGAAAACTAAGTAATTTATTAATTTCAAATCTCCATATTAATTAATTATATGTCATGCGACATGCATAATGTGTCATGCGGCATGGGTCCATGCTTTATTCGTCATACGTGATTTGTCATGCGTTGTGTGTAATACGTCATGCATCATGGGTCATCATGATTCATGCGGCATGCGTCATGCTTCTTTGTTCATGCGTCATTAGTCGTATGTCATGCGACATGCGTAATGAGCAATGCGGCATGCGCCGTGCGTAACGCGACATGAGTGATTTGTCACGTGTTGTGTGTAATACGTCATGCGTCATGCGTCATGCGTCATCATGCGTCAAGCGTCATGCGGCATGCGTCATGGGTCGTCATGCTTCTTGGTTCATGCGTCATTTGTCGTACGTCATCCGTCGCCATTGGTCATGCCACAAGCGTCATGCGCATGACATCATGCGGCATGCGACATGCGTCATGCGTCATCCGTCATCCATCGTCATGGGTCATGCGGCATGGGTCATGCATCATGCGACATGCGTCACGCGTCATGCGTCAAGCGTCATGCGTCATGCAGTATGCGACATGCGTCTTGCGGCATGTGTCATGCGGTATGCGTCATGCAGTATGCGTCATATGTTGTGCGTCATGCGATCAGCGGTTTAGCCCGGGGAAGCGCACAGACGTAGCTACCTGATATCTAATATTGGATACTTAGCCAAATTTGAGAAGGTAAACACATATATTTTCTGGTTGCTAAATTTGCATAAGATTATTTCCTGTTTCTTTGAGCGGATTTTCTGGAAATTGATCTCGCTTGATAAGGTTGTTGAAGCTCTCTCTAAACGATTGCTTACGCCTCTTATGCGTCACTACGGTGTAGCCTGGGTGAACGCACAAACACAGATACCTCATGATACTGGATACTTAGCCAAATTTGAGAAGGTAAACACATATTTTCTGGTTGCATCAGATTATTTCAGAATCTGTCCTATTGCTTCTATTCAGCTATAATTGATTAGAGCTTTTAAAATTAGAGTCAGGAAGAATTATTGTTTTTTCTCCATATATACTTTCTTTTAAAACATTTTTTAATTATAAGTGCAAGTGTTTAGCATTTGCTTCAAAATAAAATAATTAAAGACATCTACTTTTCAAACACGGAGAAAATCAATCCCAAAATTGCAATATACTCTCAATGGTATTTTGATGCTAATTTAGTAGTCAATGCTTGTTAGCTAGTATTTCCTCGAAATGGAGAGATATATTATATATTAGTTAGAATCTTTCACATTGCCCTAATAGAATATTTCTTACCATATTAATTTATAATGATTAATGGCAGACAGAGACAACAATTCGTTCAATCATAGACCTAGAGCGTCACCAACTATACATGCTAACATGCACCGATCGATTAATACAATT
Source organism: Eleocharis quinqueflora (assembly GCA_964058865.1). Classification (NCBI taxonomy): domain Eukaryota; kingdom Viridiplantae; phylum Streptophyta; class Magnoliopsida; order Poales; family Cyperaceae; genus Eleocharis; species Eleocharis quinqueflora. Next base: position 61,982 of record CAXKVX010002778.1, on the reverse strand, counting down.
TAACATTAGGAAAAAAATTTGCAGTGAAAATGATAAAACCCATCATGTATATATAAGATATATCCCGTTCCCTTGATGTAGCATGAACACACAAGTAATATATACTTAATTGATGCAAGGAACAGAAATGATGGCCTCAACATCTCGTCTTCTCTTTCTACTCCTGGCCCTCGTTTCCACCCCTCTCCTCTGCATTGCAGCCGATTGCGGTTTCCCGTGCCTACCACCGCCGCAAATGCCGAATAATTACCCGTCCCCTCCTCCGCCGCCGGGAAACCCTTACACACCTCCCTATTGGAACTACCCTCCCCCTCCCTCGCCGGGGAACTTCCCGTACACCCAACCGGCGCCACCAGGCGGTTTTGTCTACTCTTCGCCGCCTCCACCAAATCCAATTGTTCCTTGGTACCCTTGGTACTATCACCCGCCACCATCGGCCTCTGCCACTCTGTTGCCTCCACTGCTCATCATTTCTGTTATGCTGGGGTTTCACTTTCAGATGGGAGTGTTAGCCATTTAATCATTAATTATTAGTTATCAATCAGATCAGCATGCATCATTGTAGGTTCCTAGCTATCATATGATTTTGCTGTTGCTCTTTCTAGATTTATCGTTCAATTGATTTGTTTTTTAAAAAGAGCAATTTAGGTTTTTTTAATAATTATGAATTATGAATTATGAAATTTTGTTGTAATAGATATTTGTAATATGAACATCCATCGTCGTCATGATGTCTCCTCCTCATTTTTATTAATAAGCAATTAATGCAACCAGCCTATTTTACAAGGCACATATATATGTAGTACAGTAGTAGGAAAATGAGTAAACGGTGGTAATGTGAAATGGCAATGTAGAGGCAATTAATTATTGATGTATCATACATGTATGGTTGTTGGTTGGTGTGCCACCGTGCCATGATGAGAAGAGAAATGCTAATCACTTTTCGATTCTCGCTCTGTTTCCAAATTTCAATCAGTGCAGTTGCCACTTGCCAGTTGGAAATAAAAATGAAAATATATAGATCTCTTGTGACGCGCTTTAATATATGAAGCCAACTTACAAGAGTCAAAGTCATATCTCTTAACATTATATATAGATTCTACACGATCATGTACAATCATCATATATGAATTTGTTTCCTATTTTCATTTTTTACTGGTACCACTATTCTATTTCTATGTTTATTAACTCGACAATCTTGAGAATATATTTCCTATAATTTCAGAAAATGAAAGATTTTGATGAAAATATTTTATGCTTAAGAGGAAATGATGGAGCTTAATTAGGCCCAAAATCAATATATGGGCCGAGTCCATGAAAGATTTTGGTCTACTAATACAAGAATCCAGAGGAAGACTTGAAGGGGAATGCAACGTTTAAATCTCAGCTCTCTTCTTTCATTTTTTTAGTTGTCTTATTTCTATTTTGTCTTATTTTATTTAATATTTAATTTTTTTATCTTTCAACTGCGTATTTTTTCTTTTTTCTTTCTTTTATCATTCTTTTTTTCTAATTTTTCTTTGACGAGATATTGTTATAAACGACGCGAAAACTATCAAAGACGAAGAAAATGTACGAATTGTCAACAGATCTGAGAACGAACAAGAAAGGCAACGAACAATCTTGAGAATGTCTATAACTTTTGTCGTATTCATCATGGCTGTTTTTTTCACAAAAGAAAGAAAGAGAAGGAGAAAAATGAAAGTATAGATGTGCATCTAATATAACTACTCGTTTCAGTAGTATGAACACATTTGCAACTAGTTTGAACAACTATAAAAAATATTAGTAGACTAAATAGGACATTATTATTAACTATGACAACATTATTACTTAGTATGACTACTTTAAAGGTTAGTATGACCATCAGAGGACCATTTCAGATGTTAGTGTGACCACCTGAGATATTAGTATGACCACATCCTTAGTTAGTATGAACACTTGAGAAGTTATTATGACCATATTATTAGTTAGTATGACCACATCCTTAGTTAGTATGACCAGCTGAGAGGTTAATATGACCATCAGATGAGTTAGTATGATCACATCCTTAGTATGAGCACATCAGTAGTTATTATGACCATATTATTAGTTAGTATGACTAGTTGAGAGATTAATATGATTACATGAGAGGTTAGTATAATAGTCTGCTCTCATTTTGTGCAAATTAAACTTGAAACAGTACAAAAACAAACTTGAAACAACTAGTATGAACATATGTTTTATTTAGTCTATGTCCCATTCTGTGCAAAACCAAATTTTAATCGTTTTGAATATTATTTTTGACAAAAAAAACAAGCACAAAATAACATTTGTTTCGAACGAACGTATTTTTTGACTCGTAACTCTGATTCGGGAGTATGAGCATTTTTCGTAAACGGTAAGACACAATGCACAAACTTTACTGAGCTATAAGCGCATAACGACATTGTTTTGACCCAAAAAAACACTTTTAAAGCCTTCAAATCTCATTTTTAAGTTGTTTACACCTTTTTCTGCATAAATTTTCTAAAAAAAATGTTTCAGCACTTATAGTATGATCCCATGGTATATTTAGTCTGAAATCTTTTTTATTTAGTCTGAACATATATTTTATTTAGTTTGTGTCTCATTTCTATGGATAACAGACTTCAAACAATGCAAAAACAGATTTGAAATAACCAATATAAACACATATTTTATTTAGTCTGAACACATATTTTATTTAGTCTGAACACATATTTTATATTTAGTATGAATATCTATATTATTTAGTATGTGCAAAATTCGAAATAGTGTGTACGACAGAAACGTTCAAAAAAATGCACACGATCCAACTTTCTATTTTTATTTTCTTTTGACTCTTTGATTTTCATTTTTGACGAAATTAGTTAGAGAACTGAAGTGGGCACAGAGATTGAAGACTGTTAGAGGCTTCCTAAATTATAATGGAGTAAATTAGTAATAGTAATACATACATAAAAAATGAAGTGCCGGTCTCTTGAAGACAATCCAAATTGTTCATAAAATATTGAAGCTACCTAGCTCTGTAGAGTAGAATGAAAGTAGTAGGTATTCTTATCTGTTGCGTCGTTTTGTTTCGACAAATTGGAGAAAACAAGTACCAAACTTCTCTGCTGTAGTGGTGTGGGGTGCGCTCGTTACCATTACATGGCCATAAAGAAGGCGTCTTCCTCCTTTTTTATTTAATTATCTGTTGATCTCCAAAATTCAATTCAACTAGAATAGATCTGACATCTCAGTTCTGTTCTGTTCTGTTCTGTTGTAGTTGGCATTAACTCCACTAAGACAGTAACGCACTTCGAGTTTTCGACTCGATACAAATAATAATTCAATTCAATACCCCTTATTTACTCGTCCCTTTCGTTCCTTCTTTCCTCTCAAGTCAAGTTTCAAAGCCATAACATAACAGAAATAAAGCAATACCAGCACCATGCCCCTCTCTCTCTTCCTCTTCCTCCTCACCCTCTTTAGTTCCCTTCCTTCCCTCTCCTTCTCCGACGATTGCCCCTTCCCATGTCTGCCTCCGCCTCCCCCACCCTTCATCAGCTCTCCACCGCCTCCGCCGCCGTCTCCCGTCTACTACTCCCCGCCCCCGCCCCTGCCCCTGCCCTCCACGCCATCGTACTGGAATTACCCGCCACCGCCTTATACGCCGCCTGTTGGCACTGGCACCGGCGCTGGTAGTGGAGGTTCGACCATGTATGCCACGCCGCCGCCACCCGACCCCATCCTGCCGTACTTCCCCTGGTATTATCATGGTCCCAATTCGGCTTCTGCTGCTACTGCTGCTGCTCCCATCTCATTGCGGCTTGCTGTAGCTTTACTTGGACTGCAGCTGCTTCAATTTCAATTGCTCCCTCTTCTTTAGCTTCTTAGCTGCTTCATTCATTCCTTTTTGTTTGAGTACGTAATTGCACAATTAGATATGTTGTTGCACTTGTACCTTTCATTTTATTACTTGAAAACATAAATAATGTATATTCATCCGGTTCCTCAACAAAAAAAAATTAGTAATTACTTTCTTAATTTGTTTTATCTTCTTTACCCTTTTCATTAATGAAGATTCACACCACTACCAAATACTACCAAATACCAATGCATTTAATGAATGAAGTGGGGTCAAGCTGGATTGGAACAACACTCAACACGTGGGCTGTGGCATACTGGCATACTGGCATACTGGCATGGCATCAATTACAATTTTGAATTTCAGCGGTGCTTACTTCTAAGTCATTCTCTTCTTTATTTCATTTCTCCTACTATAACTCCTGCTAAATAGAAATAGTTTATTATGTTTAAACGGCTATATAAATTTAATAACTTCATCTTATTAATTAATCATAACAGTACTACGTATGTATAGTTAGTTTATCGGTCATGTTGAATATTTTGGGAGATTTCCACTCTTTGGATATCAGATTTTCAATTGTTCTTTTTTTAAATGTGCATTGGATCTACCCCACTCGCACGCACAGGCCACATCCACATGACTAACAGATTGCAAGCAAACGTGAAAACATGGATGATGGATGCATGCATGAAGCATGATTACTGTAGTATGTACATCAATCGCTCAGAACTCGGAAGCATACACAATTAATTACACATATATTCTTCTTCCTCATTATATGCCTTGGCACATGGCACATGTTCTTTTCTTTCCTCTCTACTCAATCAAGGCTCACTTAACGACACCATCCCTCAATTAAAGTCTAAGAAGTGTCACCTCTGATTTTGAGATTCACATGATCAGATTAAATGCGACTAAGTGTTCAACGAAATCAATTTTAATATCTAGCCTTTTGAAGTTTCGGGCAATATTTGCCTTTGTCGATTTGTTTTAATTTTACTATGGAGTTCAATTTTAGCCTCAAATTAATACGATGCTGAATTGAATTGTTATAGTCGATCTATCAAAAACTATAATTAATTCTTTTATGTTTTCTATACACTTTCGGATCCAAATCCTAATTTTGAAATACGTAAAATTAATTATGTATCAATGTATTACATTGCACTGAATTTGATCATTTGTTTAGATTGCGTTATTTGTGATTGTATTAAACGTATAATAATATGCACGTAGTCTAATTTTGTAATTAACATTAGACTTCACTAAATCCTAAAATCTTTCATTTGGACAAGTGTCACCTTTTAATTTTGTAAAACTTAAATTAGCCTCAAAGATAGCTAATTTTGGTCAATCAAAAACATTCAACGGCCAATTTGTAAATTTAACAGTTTTACACAGTAAAAGCAATTTTCAAGCAAGAGCAATTTTCAAATTAGAATAACAAGTAAAGTAAAGAGATAGAGTTTAAAAATTATAAACAAAGAAATGACACAAGTGACATTGATTTTAACTGAATTTGAATATTAACGATCATACTCTCCGAAACCCTCGATATTCCGACACGATAACAAAGTTGAACCGATACGCTAACACCAAATATTCTTTTACAAGCTTGAACTTGACATCTTTGCAAACCAAGCCAAAATAACCAAGTAGCACAAAGGTCAATGAGTAAAACAGATAAGAGAGATGATCTCTCAAATATCCCAAGAGTTTAGAATGATTTTAGATAAAAAAAAATTGACATTGAGTAAGAATTTAGTAAGGTATTTCAAGCTCAATAATGATGGCTGCTAGTGCTAGATTTTAGTTTTTGCAATAAAATCAGTTGAAAGAGAAAGAGGAAAGATCCCCTTTTATATTGAGCTTCAAAAGTCTTGCATTTTAGTATGTTTTTGTTACATCGTTACACAACGTTTTATAACGTTACATAAAGATGTACTAAAAAAGGTACAATGGAGTTGTCAGTGATTTGCTCATATTTTTTAAATTCATTTTGAACTTTGTTACAGAACATTGTACTTCGTTATATAACGAAGTGGTGGATTTTGAATTTTGTTCATTATTCGAATTTCTTTAACGTTGTACAACAAAGTAAGGAATTTGAGACATTTTTTGGTACAACGATCTTTCAAAAATGATTTGCAAAATCAAAGTGCATGATGGCAAAAATATATTTTTTTAAAATCAACAATTTAAAATTTTCCCAATATGTCCATATTTACCCGATATGACTATTTCTCTCCCTTTTTAGAAATCGACAAAAGAGTAATTTTTGAAAGAGAGTAAACTCCTCTTAACTCATGCACTTTATAGTAGTGATTTATTATTTAACAATAAAGTTCTCTGTTTATGCACATACTATCATATGTCATAATAAAGCAATAAATACAATTGTGCAAGCAAAAGACAATAATGTTATTTTGGATCATATATCAAGCAATGTTATTATTTAAGATTTAAACTATGCGGAAGCGTAAATTATATTTATGGCTTAATAAACACATGCTTTTGTTGGTATTTTATGAGACACAAGTATGTAATGTGTTTACTTTATTGATAACATCACACTCAATGTAATCTAGGCATAATAACAATCACATCTGTAGTTCAATCACTTTGTAAACTCTTCTTAATAATATGACATATGAATATTAGGGATTTTATCAAGTATCAAGGTCATTAAGTTTGAATTTTAGGAAATCAAGCAACATTTAATTTGTTGCTTTCCTTTCTAAGCTGGCACTCCAATAAAATGTGACTCTTTTTACAATAATAATTGCAAAATGCACAAGTAAGAACATTCTCATTGGTCTTAACAAAATGAGCTTCAAAATCTTTCTTTAATTCTTGAGCTTGGTTTTTTGGTTGACATGTATACTTGAAATTTGGTTTGTGTGTTTTTGAACCATTTGAATGTTGGAAAATAATTCTTGATCTCTCATTATATTGAGCACTGAATTGAGCAAGATTCTTACCTTTACCCTCATACTTTCAACTGTTTGGTCTCTTATAGTAAGTTTTATTTGACCATGATGGATTGAAGTGATCATACCTTGGGGCCGGTATGTTTTTGACATATTTATCATTGTTGAACCGATGTCTAAAGACATGTTTTGGTGCATTTCTAACATTTTGGTAATTTATTATTTTCCCTTTCGAGAAGTTTTGAGTTTGTACTCCTTTTTCTTTAGGGCTTTTCAAATTGTTTGATGATGAAGATGCGGGTAAGATGCTCTTATATTCTAGACCCGACTCGTCATGCAGATCTTGTCCCTAATATAATTTGCTCAACTCTATTATAGTGTCACTCTTTCAATGCATTAGAGGATTTTAATGCCCATTCTCAATTTCTAACTATTGTTTGTCAATTTTCAAATCACTGCTTTCTTTGATATGCTTGTCACATTTATTACCTTTAACTCATATTCTTTTACATTAGACTCAAACTCAAGAATTGTGTTATTTACCCCCTCACAATTGTACAACCCCTTCTCAGTAAGGCTTGATTTGTTTAAATGAAGAGTTCATTTAACCTAATAGTTTTAAGTTTTAACGAGTCCTCATTGGACAAAATACTTGTATCATTGCAATCGTTATCTGAATTATCATCATATTTTATCCCTAAATAATAGTTAACCTCGTTAAGCTTTGAGTCTAGATATACCTTTGTCTCCAGTTCAGGTGTTAAAGTACTAGCCTCTTCTTTGTTTTGACTCAAGGTGGATGTGCTAGCATCTTCATTGTCCATCTCCTTAACGGGTTGCTCCACTTTTGTCTTCTTAAAGAGTTCTTCCTTATTTTCTCCTAGACCAAACCTCCATAGAAGCTCAATTACCGTCGGATCGATCACATTATTTTTGTAGATAACGAAATATAGGTTGGCTTTGTCTTTGTGGTCTTCGTTTTCCAATTTCTCATCATCTTCCATTATTATAGCCATTAGAGCAAATGGTGTTTGTGAGTCATCACCCACTCCTTGATTTTTAGTTTGAGGGAAAGATTGTAGAAATTTTGAATGATATATCATTCTCTTTCACACACAACACACATGATCCTCTTGCCTTCTTCCTCTCCGCTTGAGTTGAACCTTTTCTCATGGACAAAGAGATCTTGAAGCATATTAATTAGAACAATTACTTCTTTGTGTTGGTCTAGACCAAAGTTTTGGAAAAAACTCTCAACTGAAGTACTATGATTGGAAGAAAAGGCATTGTATGGTTTGGAAAGAACTCTCAACTGAAGTACATTGATAGTTTGCACTCATTAAATGAAATATTGATACAATTTAGAATTTACCATGGAAGAAAATTAAAATAACCACAAAACAAGATCCAGCTCAAAGATGAAAGCAGGCCTATTATATGTTCAAGCTGAGCCTTGAATCTTTAAACTTGTTGCCATCCCCATTTTGTTGGGTTGGGCTACATAGCCCTGTTCCATCATCAATTCATCATCATCATCATTTCACATCATCATCATCATACATGCATTCATACTGGACATTGAATGGCATCCAGCGGCCGCTGTCCAATTCTAAAATTGGCGCCAATGTGGCCGCAGCCGGCATATTATCCTTCAAATACCTCACATTTCATCCCTCTTTTCTTCATTTATCATGAAATGGTACACCTGGTACATATACAACCACTCCAATGAAGAAGCTCTTTGAAAATATTTTGAAAGAAAATGAAAAGAGCAGGCGCTTGCTGCAATTAATCCTTAAAAGATGGAGCATCCAAAACGGGACAATTACATGTTGGAAGAAAAAAGAAGCAAAGTTGAAAATAATCTGTACATCAGTTGTTTCTCCTTGGTTTTCTCCATTATACATAAAAGGCCCTTTGCTTCAAGTGCCTCAAGCTTTGCTCCATGCTAACTCTAACCATCTCTGCAACCATCCTCCTGCCTTTATCGACACAATCCTGGCCGTCCATTTGTGACACAACATCACTGACTATTTTCTCTATTGTATCAGCCTCCAACCTTGGTTGATTGTACGTAGAGTTCCTCAAGAGCTCCAAAAGCTTGCGTGCCTTTGTTCTGGATTTGGGCGTCCCCTGCACAGTCAATTCCAACAAACCAGGAATAACTCCCTCACTTAATATAACCTCGCGGTACTTATCCCTGTTGCTCTCGCACATGATTAAAAGTGTACCAACTGCATGTTCTTTACCTAAAAGTGAGCCTTCCTCTATCACCTCTACAACAGTAAGAACACCTCCCGTTTCTTCAACGAGTGCAATTCTAGCCTGATCGGATGCGACCAGTGATTCTAACAAGGCACAAGTTTTTTCTGCAATTTTTGACAATTTTCTTCGGCAGGATCTAATCAGGGTTAGAAGAAGGGGGACAGGGTGGAGAGAGTTGAGTGAAAGAAGGTTTTGGGGCTCGGTAGAGAGGTTGTACAGAGACATTAAGGAATCACTTTTGGCCTGTTTTGTACCATCTTTTAGGATTTGGAAAAGAAATGGCACAGGGTTAGTTGCAGTAATTTCTGGCTTGTTATGAACGGAAGCAGAGAGGGTTAGCAGAAGAGCCGCTGCATATTCTTGGAGATTCGGGTGTGTTGATTGGAGATAATGGTTAATTGGGTCAAGTGAGCCTGCTTCTACAATGGCAATCTTATTCCTGAAAAGTATTCAAATTGAGGTTACATTAGGGGATCTTTTTTTTCTGAAAATATCGTGCAAAGAGAAACTCTGATGGATTTTGCTTTTGACTGCCAAAAATTACCAGTACGAACAAGGGTTGTTACCAGTAACGGAAATAGATTCCAATTAGCAGAGTGGAGCATGGATATATAATTTGATCTGAGATGAGTCGCCCAATTGGGATGGAGATCATGGAGTGAATTATAAGAAGAAGCACTTTTCTTTTCTTATATGCTGTGCAGTTATCAGTTTGACAGCCAGGGGATTGAATTGAGCATGTACGTCGTACGTACATGCTTATCAGTATTTGTAAATTATATTTTGAAAAAGCAAAAGAATATGATGGATGTTTCCCTTCCCTCTTAATTCCTAATAAATCTGTCCTAAAAACTAACTAATATTAATCCATCAAGAGGTACAAAACTCTGTGCCAAAATGAATCCTGATATCTTCATTAATTCCATCTGACCTCTATTTTCTCTATAAATAGAGCACGCGGAGATTAAATAAGAAAAGGAGGTAGAACTTAGAAGAGAGAAAGAAAGAAAGAAAGAAAGAAAGAAAGGGGTACTTGTTATCTTTGACAGCGAGATTGAGCAGAGCGAGCATGGCGGCGGATGCCTCTTCGTCTTGGTCTTCTCTATCTCTATCTCTATCTCTGTCGACTCTAAGCGAGATTGAGGAAGAGGAAGCGCAGGATAGCAAGTGCACGAGGGGCCCCACGGCGCAGGATAGAGCGCGCCTGTGGTCCGGCGACGCCTTGGCGAGCCTTCGAATTTCCTTGGCTGCGGCGATCCTCTCCGCCACCTCACCTGACTCTAAGCGCTCTGCTAGAGCTGCTGCTAGCGCCTGTGCCGCCATTTCTCTATTTCTATTTATTTTCTCTCTCGCGTGATCTCGTCTCTCGCGCCAAGGTGGGAAGGACGGAGATTTTATCTCTTTTCTCATTTCTTACTACTCAGCCTAGCTTTTAGGGAACGAGATCTTCTGCCGCGCGGCACCGTCACTGTGCGTGCTGCGCAGTAAATTTCAGCTTTTAATTTGCATCAAAATTCGTGAAAGTTAAATTTTATAATATCAGACTCCTGAATCAAATCTGGACCGTCCGTAGCTGACAGCGTAGTAAATCTAAACGGTCCGTCGGTGCTGCGCGGCAGAAGAATCGGCTCCAGCTTTTAGTGCTTGAATTGGCTTGGCTTAAGAAATTAATTGATGTTAGCGTCATCTATCTCCAATTATAATTTACTGGGATTTTTTTTAATAAAAGGCCATTGTAACTTTTGTTTACAAATAGAGTCAACTTTTCTCTAAAATGTCTCAGAGGATAAAAAACTAAACAAATATTTGTGTTTCTAAAATATAAAATTTGTACTACGATTAAAAAATACACGAAAATTAGAAAAAGTTGAAAATTTTAAAAATACAAGTAATATTTGCACTAAATTTTTTAAAATATATTTAATCCTATCTGTTAAAAAAAGATTAGTTACCTGACCTCTATGAAAATATTCTAAGAAAAGGAGGATGTCGCTTGACCGTGAAGCAACGGCGTGAGAAGGGAGCTGAGAGCCTTTGCCTTTACAGTTAGTTAAAGTTACTCCAAATGAAGGGTGTGTTTGGATACACCGTGAATAGTTATTTTTGTCAATAGCACTACTAATCAAATTAAAATGCAATTCAAACATAAAATTGTTATTTGTGAATAGCGTGAATAGTAACTAATTCACTAACCCATCCAAATTATTGAGTTAGCGTGAATAGCATTTTTTTGGAGAGAGAAGAGAGAGAGAAATTATTAAAATATATAAGAACTTCGTATTTTTGCACTAATTGCTGTCATTTAATCATTGTTTTTTATTCTTTATTATCTTTATTATATTATCATTATGATACCATTATATTATTGTATTATTTATTTATTGTTATTATTGTTATTATTATTATAATAATATGATCGATTAAATAAAATAAAAATCATTCAATACTTTATTCAATTCTTCCATCACTATTTCAAATTGACAATCCAAATCAACAATAATAATAATAATAATAATTAGTATATTATAATTAGTATTATATTAATAATATATTACATAACACATATTACTTGTATTATATTATTATTATTATTATTATTATTATTATTATTATTATTATTATTATTATTTTAATTGCATTATTTTATTACTAATATATTGTTATTATTATTATTGTTGTTCTCATTATTATTATTATTACTATATTATCATTTTATTATTACTATACTATGATTATATTATAAAATGATAATAATATTTTATTATTTTATAATTTTTATCCATTAAAAACTAAAATAATTCATTATTTTACTAATTTTCACTATCACTATTCCAAATATGCAATCCAAACAACATTTTTACTAACCTAGATAGCACAAAATTCACACTATTTTTGCACTAACCTAGATAGCAAAAAGTGACCACTATTTTGATCACTAATCTAGATAGCACTATTTTTGCACTAATCATGACATGATCCAAGCACACCCGAAATAAAATGAAATGAAATGAAATGAAATTAATATTCTTCTCTTCCCTCTCTCATACGGAACTTTTTTTATTGTCAGAGAACTTGGTCTTTTTATTAATTGTTCTGAATAAATTCTCTCCTCATTTTTTTATCTTTTATAAGAAAAGAAAAGAAATATATATTGTCAACATTACATTACATTACATTACATAGGTACCGTACCAACAGATTATTGACCAACTTATGAACAACTCAAATAAATAAATAATCAATCTGTTATTACTCTCAACATCAATACCAATTTTAACGATCCTTCATCTTTCATATACCAACAAATCTATATATAATATGCTTGCTTTACAAAACAATAAAGTAGAATTCCTTCATTTATATATCTAGCTCATGCTATTCAAACACTTGGAAAATAAATAAATAAAATGGAAAGGCAAAGAAAACAAATAAAAAAGAGAGAGAAAGAGAGAGAGATTTGGTCAAAGAACGACTGTGGTATTCCTAATTTCCTATATATTAAAATATTGAAATTCTAAGTCCAAAGAAATACTGAGGAAAATTTAACAACGGCGCTCCCATGTTCAAATATCAAAAGTAAAATGAATAATTCTTTTTGTCGAAAAAAAAATCGATTTTGTAAAAAAAAATGAATAATTCTCCACAAACCGACGGTCTTAATTTGTTTGCAGTTAATCAGAAACGAAGGTAGTAGGTTGATTGCTCACCCTTTCTAGCTACCAATAACAAAATAAGGTGCTCTGAAATAATAAAAAATAAGAAAAATGTTCCACCGATTTCAACTTCGATCCCGTCATCGATACTCACTGGACACGCTCAATCGAAACTATTCGAATTCGTATTCGTATTCGTATCCGAAAAATAATAGCGGATACGGATACGATAATGCTATTATCCGTCCGTATCCGATCCGTTTGCATCCCTAATTATTGTAGGTGTGTTAGGACTTAGGATTAGAACGTTCTGTTCTAATTTCCGACCGCCTATCAGAGCTTTTAGCAGAGGTCGACTTTAGAAATGCAACATTTTAGAAATGTAATTTCATTGGATTGATGCGGGACAAAAAATCATATTTAATTTCGATTTTTTTACTGTCATATTAGATTACCGACCTTACTATTAAGTTGGATAATATTTCTTTGTTATTTCATTGGTTATTTCTAACACCTTATATATTATTTTGGCGCATCTTCTGATTATTTCAGATACTTATCTGGTTCCTGATACCAGGTGTCAGTAATAGAGCTAATCATACAAACACTATTTCAGATACTTATCTGATCCCTGAATTTGACCATTGGTTGGTCCCTTTCGACCGCAAACACATATAAGCAACATGCAAATATGCAATGATGTGATGTGTGGAAAAAATTAAACAACCCGTTTGGCGTTTGATTCGGTTCAAACACTTGAATATAAAAGACAACATATCATTTTTCTGGTTTGTTGAAAATTCGCCATGTTGTGACTTGACAGCTTGAATTTCGTGCAAAAAGATCACCAACAAACCATTCCTAACGGTCAAACTCCTAATTATTTAGAAGAAAAAAATCAGAAGAAAAAAAATATATATATACGCTCGAGTAAATAACACGATTTACCATGCATGTATTGTTATTATCAAATACAAATATATTATTTCCTATTAGCTGAAATTATCGGATATATATACCAGCATTCACATGCTGCACTTACTCCCAAAGTAAAATCGATACATGTTTTTTGTTAACTGCGTGTATTCCTTGTGATGACTTGCTACTTTTCATGCATATTATTCTGTGTGTTGAATGCGTCTCTTCATTAATTGTTGGGGAATCTTTGAAAAAGTCTCTTACTTTGGCATTTAATTCTAACGAAGAATCCACACCAAAATAGGCCTCTTAATTTCTTTGTTGCTGCTTGCTTCTTAGTAGTCGGTTCTCACAGTTAATCAAGTAATTGTCGTAATTGATTGAAGTCGATGTATATGTGGACGAGAGATAGCTTGCAAAGCTGTCAGGCTTACTGGCGGTTAGCACGCCAATCTAGACTTCGAAACATATAAATTCATATCAATGTCAAAATCACAATTTATACTTCTTTATACACACAATATATACATGTTCAGTTCAGTCACACCTGAAGCTTCTCCTTGAGGCTATATATGTATACATATTTAGGATCAGTGAACTAGTGTCCACTGTCCAATTGTGCTAATGACTATTGTGCCCTTGTCAGAAGATGCTGATCAGCGCCGGCTCCGTGAGTTGGGATACAAGCAGGAGCTCAAGCGCAGCCTCTCGTAAGCCAGCCCTTTTTTGCCTTTTCTGTGTTAATTCGTTTTACCAATTACCAATTACCAGTTTCATCTCATCTCTGTTACTAACACTGACACGTGCCGAGTTGGTTCCGACAGGGTTCTATCCAATTTTGCATTCTCTTTCGCAATCATATCTGTATTGACGGGTGTCACCACAACATATAACACGGGACTCCGGTATGGAGGACCCATGTCGGCCACAATCGGGTGGCTAGCCGTGTCAGCTTTCAACGGCTGCGTTGCATTGTCAATGGCTGAGATCTGCTCGGCATACCCTACTTCTGGTGGGCTCTACTATTGGAGCGCCAAGTTGGCCGGCAGGGATTGGGCACCTCTTGCTTCATGGATTACTGGCTGGTAAATTAACATTTTATTAACTTCTCTATCAACTATCATTTTTTACTTATATCAACTATCAAGAACCATTCGTTTGTAGCTTAGGACATGCTCAATGGAACTTGAATTATACTTATTTTTTTACTTTTTGCATTTTCTTTCTGTTGGCTTGAAGTGTCATCAATACATAGCGTTCAAAGAGATATTTAGTGGTACAAGATAAACAGATTTTCATTGTCACTAAATTAAATATAGATGCTATTTTTTTAAAACTTTTTTGTATATCAAATTGTCATATCTTAATTTGCGTTTTTCTACTTTTCAGGTTCAACATCATCGGACTGGTACCATAACTCTCTCAACGTTTTCTCTTATCAGTGTTCAGAGTCGATCGATGTTTGAAATTGTAGAGCGCAATCGACATGACAAAAATACTCGAAAGGCTTAATATCCACAACAGAACTGCAATTCCTTAATTAAGCTTCTTATGTAACATTTCCTTTTTCTTTTCACAAAAAAATGTAACATTTACTTTCTTTTCACAATTTATGGACATAGTGTGTTGGTTTCAAAGCTTCAACTCACAGAAAGCAAAATTCAAAATAGAGAAGAAGAAGAAAGATTTGTGGTGCTCAAAATGAGGCCGCACCTTTTCTGGGATTTCATTCATCTTATTATAGAGTACAAACTAAAAGGAAATATAAATCACCTATTACAATTATTCTAAAAATAGAGATGTAACTTCTTATTTCTCACATCCCGTGTAAGGAAATAATGTCAAAATGACAGCTATTAGATGACAGCTATAACACGCAAACAAAACAACACAACTAAAGCAAAATACAACAAGCTTAAATATAACATTTCACTTCCCTAAGCTTGTTGCCATCTTCCTCACATCTTGCAAACCAATCCTGTCACGCAGTTCGATGAACCTGATCCTGCCAAGTGGCTTTGTCAGTAAATCCGCCAATTGATCTGTTGTACTGACATGCTCGAGTTCTATCTTCTCACTTTCCACATTTTCTCTTATGTAGTGATACTTGGTGTCAATATGTTTACTGCGGTCATGAAACACTGGATTTTTACATAGAGCAATTGCAGACATATTATCAACTTTGAGCTTGATTTTCTGAAAGCTATCATCCAACATTTCTGCTCTCAATGTCTCTAACCAAACGCCTTGACATGCTGCTGAGGCAGCTGCTATATATTCTGCTTCACATGAAGATAAAGCAACTACCTTTTGCTTCCTCGAAAACCAGCTAATTGGATTGCCTCCAACAAAAAAAATGACACCAGTTGTGCTCTTTCTATCATTCATGTCCCCAGCCAAATCACTATCAGAAAAACCAACAAAATTCTGCTCATTAGTCAAACCTTTCTTGTACAAACATCCCAAGCCTGCACTGCCTTTGATGTATCTCAGAATTTTCTTCACTGCTGCCATGTGATCAGCCTTGGGACACTCCATAAATCGACTCACAATTCCAACTGAGTAGCTCAGATCAGGTCGTGTGTGTAACAAGTATCTCAAACTGCCAACAATGCTTCGATACATGTTCTGGTCAACAGGCAAAGACACACTTTCCTTACTCAACTTCAAACGAGCTTCCATGGGTGTCATGGTTGGATTACAATCTGTCATACCGCATTCTTTGAGAATTTTGTGAGCAAAAGCTTCTTGGCATAGTATGACTCCATCCTTCATTTGTGTGATCTCAATGCCAAGATAGTAGCTTAACAAACCCAGGTCACTCATTCGAAAATTCTCTTTCATCTGCAGCTTAAACTTATCAACCTCTGATTCACTTGAGCCCGTGATTATCAGATCATCCACATAAACCCCCACTATGATACACTCATTACCTTGCTTCCTTTTGTAAACTGCATGCTCCAGTTTGCACCTTACAAATCCAAGAGAGTTTAATGTGCTGTCCAACTTAGAGTTCCAGGCTCTTGGGGCTTGCTTCAAGCCATAGAGTGCTTTGTGTAATCTCAAGACTTTATATTCACTTCCCCTTTCTTCAAAGCCCGGTGGCTGAGTCACATAAACCTCCACTAACAGCTCACCATTCAAAAAGGCCGATTTCACATCCATGTGATGAAGTAGCCAGCCTCTCTGAACAGCAAGAACAATAATCAACCTTATAGTCTCTATTCTAGCCACAGGTGCAAAAACCTCCTCAAAATCGATTCCTTGTTGTTGTACATAGCCCTTTGCAACAAGACGTGCTTTGTGCTTCACAACATTACCTTCTGAGTCCTTCTTTAGTTTATACACCCATTTGAGGCCAATTACCCTTTTGCCCTTTACAGGTTCAACTAAACTCCAAGTGTGATTATACTCGATAGAATCAATTTCTTCCTTCATAGCAACCTTCCAGTTCTCTTCTTTCACAGCTTCATCAAAGTTCGATGGCTCCTCAACACCAATCATGCACATACCAAAGTAACCAACTGGTTCAGTTTCTTCATAGATTTCTGTCAGACTACGTAGCCTGATTGGAGTTTGTTGTGCCCTGTCACTGCCGCCTGTGCTTGTACTATTCTCACCATCATGCACATCAGAGAATGCCATGTCATTTTCAGGAGCTTCACCATTCTGATTTTGACTTTCAAAGTCTGTTTCAAGATTCAGTTCATCAACACCAATTTGTACCTCGATTGGCACCTTGAGACCACTCTCATCTGATCCATCCTTCTTTGCATCATTCAGTGACCATGTCCAGGATTTATTCTCTTCAAATACAACGTCTCTGGTCACTACAATTTTCTTAGTGACTGGATTGTATGCCCTGTACGCCTTTGAGCCCTTCTCATAACCAAAGAAAACCATCTTATTACTCCGATTCTCCAGCTTCTTCACATGACCACTCACAGTTTTGACATGAATCAAACACCCAAAAGTGCGCATGTGATGCACTACGGGTTTCCTCTTGTGCCAAGCTTCATAAGGGGTCTTCCCTACCACTGCCTTAGTTGATACTCGATTCAATATATATACAGCTGTAGTCACTGCCTCTCCCCAAAACCATACTGGCACGTTCATGGCCTTCAACATGCTTCTAGCCATTCCCACGATTGTCTGGTTTCTCCTCTCTACAACCCCATTCTGTTGGGGTGAATAGGGTGCTGTCATATGCCTCTTCACTCCTACTTCCTTGCAGTAACCCTCAAATTCAACAGATTTGAACTCACCTCCCCTGTCTGTTCTGAATGCCTTTAGTTTCTTGCCTTGTTCAACTTCTATTGATTCCTTTATAATTTTGAACATTTGAAACACTTTATCCTTACTAGGCATTAGTGCAATCCACATATATCGGCTATGATCATCAACTAATAAAAGGAAATACTTATTACCACCTGGAGTAGGAGGCAATATGGGCCCACAAATGTCACCATGCACCAGTTCTAGCACTTCTTCTGCTCTGTATTGTGTGGTACTTGGAAATGGAACTCTACGCTGCTTCCCAACCAAGCACCCTTCACACACCTGTTCTACAAGATCAATGTGTGGCAATCCTTCAACTAACCCTTCATGACTCATCCTTTTCAAAGTTTGGAAATTCACATGCCCAAGTCGAGTGTGCCACTTCCATGCCTCAGATGTAGTACTTGCCAACAGACAAACTGGTTTAGCTAGCTCTATATTCAACACATACAACCTATTTATTGTCCTTTTCACCTTTATCAGCATCTGCCCTGCTGTATCAAACACAATTAGCCCACCATTCACCATTTCAATTCTACAACCTTGCTCCTCCAACTGACCCAAACTAATAATATTATTCTCCAATTTAGGAATATAATACACACTAGTCAAAGCTTTGTGTTCTCCATTTCTTCCTTTCATTAACACTGTACCCTTCCCCTTGATGTGCACTCGATCACCATTCCCTAATTTAACAGCACCACCAGCATCAGCACACTTATCTAGATTTGCAAAGTGATCCAGATTACCTGTCATATGGTTGCTTGCTCCAGAGTCCAAGTACCAAACATTATCCACCTGATCATGTTTTGCTCCCAAATTCAAGTGCTCAGAATGCACACCTATATCTTTGATGCATATCTCTTCAACACCAAAAACAATCTGATGCATCAACAAAACTGGTTCGTCTTCCTCTTCTTTTTCTGCCAGGAATGCCCTTTCTCTTTTTAGCTTTTTGCATTCGGAGGCAAAGTGGCCATAGATTGAGCAATTGAAACATTTGATTTTAGATTTATCAAATTTCTTTCTAGGCCTCTTGTCTTGACTGTTACTTGCACTGCCTTCAACACCTTCACCATTCCTTCTTTCCTTTAGTGATAAGGCCTCCCATTGTGATCGTGTAAGGAGTAACTTTTCATCCTCCTCTGCTTCTCTGTACTGCTGCCTACCTTTTGTACCCTCTTCAAACACCCTCAAACGTCCAATCGCTTCTGCAACCGTCATGTTTGTTGTGTCCCCCACTGCTCGATTGTACTAATGATAGGTAGAAACCTATCAGGCACAGCACTAAAGAGTTTCTCCACAACGCTACTTTCTTTTACATCCATTCCCAAAGAACGCATTTCACCAACCACACTGATCAATAGTTTTGAGAATTCAACCAAACTACTTGAATCTGACATGACCAAACGGTCAAACTGTCTCTTTACTACTTGCGCCCTTGCCTTCTTGACGCGATCCTCACCAACAGCCATCTGTTTGATCACTTGCCAGACTTCCTTCGCAGTCTCCTTTTCTGCAACCGCCATTATAGTTGAATCAGGGACTGCTTGTGAGATCGCAGCAATGGCACCCTGATCTTTCTCCTTGTCAGCTTCACCTTCACACTCTACTGCCTCCCAAACACCCAATGCACGCAGTAAAATTTTCATCTTCACCGCCCACAATCCATAATTTGTGTCACTTAACATAGGGTATTGAATGGGAACTCCTCCTCCTCTTACAACTATTTTTTGTGAATTTCCAGCCGCCGCCGCCGCCGCCGCTGCTGCTGCTGCTGTATTATCGCCCATGATGAATTTGGGACCTGTAGGCTCTGATACCAAATGTTGGTTTCAAAGCTTCAACTCACAGAAAGCAAAATTCAAAATAGAGAAGAAGAAGAAAGATTTGTGGTGCTCAAAATGAGGCCGCACCTTTTCTGGGATTTCATTCATCTTATTATAGAGTACAAACTAAAAGGAAATATAAATCACCTATTACAATTATTCTAAAAATAGAGATGTAACTTCTTATTTCTCACATCCCGTGTAAGGAAATAATGTCAAAATGACAGCTATTAGATGACAGCTATAACACGCAAACAAAACAACACAACTAAAGCAAAATACAACAAGCTTAAATATAACATAGTGGGCATGCACAACAAGTGTCGATTTTTCGTTAGCACAGCTTCTTCAGGTGATAATCTTACTTAGCACCGGAGGAGTCAACGGTGGTGGCTACATGGCCTCCAAGTACGTAGTCCTGGGATTGCATGGTGCCATTTTGGTCTCGCATGGAATCATCAACAGCCTTCCTATCAAACTGCTAGCATTTTTCGGAAAACTTGGTGCTCTCTGGAATGTGTTAGGTTAGTCTCTAGCTGGTTTTCAGCGGCCATAACTATAAATTAGGAAATTATTTTTGCCAGTACAACATTGCCATGCCAGTACTTTGATTAATTCTGCCACGTGTTGCTTGCTTAAGGAGTATTTGTGCTGATTGTTCTGATTCCTGCTGTTGCGACTGAAAGGGCAAGCGCAAAATTCGTGTTCACGCACTTCAACACCGATAATGGAGAGGGGATTCACAGTACTGTTTATATTTTGGTTGTGGGGCTTCTTATGAGCACTTACTCCATGCTGGGCTACGACGCATCTGCTCATCTGGTACCAACTCCAATAATAAGCCATCAATCCATCAAAGTAAAAGATTTTAACATGGAAATTTTCAATCATCTAAATATATTGGAATAAAAAAGGCAATTAAAAAAAGGTTACTCTTAATAGGTATCAAATATACTGTTTATTTTCCAACTAACTATGAATATAATGCAGACAGAAGAAACGAAGAATGCCGACAGAAGTGGCCCGATAGGAATATTATCAGCTGTTGGTCTCTCGAATTTATTCGGTTGGGCATACTTAGTTGCCATTACTTTTGCAGTGACTGACATAACGCATCTCTTAGATGCAAACAATGATGCCGGTGGATATGCAATTGCCGAGGTGTTCTACCACATTTTCAAAAGGAGATACGGAAATGGGACAGGGGGCATCATCTGCCTCGGTGTTGTAGCCGGAGCTGTTTATCTGTGCGGAGTCAGTGTCATCACCAGCAATTCAAGGTGGATCATATATATAATTAAATATCTCTTGGCATTAATGTACCTCTTAATTGCATCTTTCCTCTTCTTTGCTTGACATTTCATTTTATTTTATTTTATTTTATTTTATTTTAATTTACTTTTTTAAATTTAGGATGGCATATGCTTTCTCAAGAGATGGCGCCATGCCATTTTCAAATGTGTGGCACAAAGTTAACAAGCAAGAGGTCCCAGTCAATGCGGTTTGGCTTGCTGTGGTGATAGCATTTGTCATGGCTCTAACGGTATACATATTATAATGTAATTATAAACCTTAATCATGTTGGTACTACATATATTAAGTCATGTTAATTAGCTTTTTGTATTGGGCATGCAGTCTTTAGGTAGCGCAGTAGCGTTTCAAGCGATGGTATCCATTGCAACGGTCGGGCTGTACATCTCGTATGCATTGCCGATCTTGTTTAGAGTGACACTTGGCAGGAAATCGTTCGTGCGCGGGCCGTTCCATCTGGGTAAGTTCAGCTGTGCGGTCGGGTGGGTGGCTGTTGTGTGGGTGGCGACGATCACGGTGCTCTTTTCTCTGCCGGTGGCATATCCGGTGACGAAGAACACTCTGAACTACACTCCCGTTGCGGTTGGAGGCTTGCTGCTTCTTTGCCTCGGCTCGTGGCTACTGAATGCGAGCTTTTGGTTTCGTGGACCTATCACTAATATTTAGAGATCCATCGATCGAAACTCGATAGTGCAACTGCAAATTAGAGTTGATGAATCATGAATGAATGTGTTATATTTTATGGTTACAGTTGGAGTTATAAAACACTGTCAGATTACACGATCGATCTTTGCATAAAGCATAATAATAATTTTGTGGAATTAATACCTTGCCTGCGGGCATAAACTTGCAAGCAGGCAACACGCAAGCCCAAGCCCAAAACCAAGCCCAAGACCAACTTCATTTCCCAACCCATATATAGTGGAAAACGGAGCAGCATCATTTCAATTTTCAAACACCACTCAGATACATCAAACAAAATTATGTGCTACTAAATAATAAATATGATACAAGAAATCAACTCTGAATATATTTATTGAAACATTTTTCATGATACTGTTCTTGTAAGAGTACATGCCTACGTGGGATATATGCATGCCTGTAAGGTGAAGAATGTTTTTTTCTAGTAGATCCTCATCAACAACTCTCTTTTTTTTAGTTGGAAACTAATTCTAAATAAACATTGCTGAATTGTACTCGCTTGCTGTGTTAAAATGTTGTAATCTCAAATGCATCCATTCATAACGATTTCTGAAAGAATTACAGTTGTTTTTGGTGATCATATTTTTCTTTTAAATTATTCCAAAGAATAATACCCGATATGTTAAGTTAAAAAAAGCATGTCGGTCTTAACCCCAAAAAAAACATTATCGTCTAAGAAATATGAACATTTTCATTTTTCAGATTATTCAAAAAGAGATTCATATTTCAATCCTTCATTCCTTCATGAAGGTGATGACGAAGAATAATCATCGCATTAGTTTTATTGGCCAGATGCTTTATTATTTTCTTTGATTGTATTTCCAATATGATCGGCATCAAAATGAATTTCAGCATCCAACATGCACCCATGAAAAGTTTTTTCTCCCTTTTTTTTTTTTTTGTAATGTCAAGAGACACAAATTTAAGTTTTGCAAGCTTCAACATAATGAGACTGATTGGGAATTGTGGAGTTGTCGTGCTGATAACGTGTTATAAATAAAGAAAAATTTAACAATTGCATACAAGAAAGAACAAAAAAAAGGAAGGAATATGACATATTTCATTCATATATTTGTTACAACATACATGCTTAGAATGTCTTTCATAATTGAATGTCGCCCGTTAATATTTTTTGAGAAATTATTTCAGTACTCAGAGTCTTGTATCTCATATCCTTATCTCACATAAGACAAATTTCCATTTTTGAATTTCAGATCTACGCTAGGCGTACGTGATTCTGGGTGATAAGAATTAAGTCTCTAGCTCATGATATCCAAGTCTATTCAAAACAAAAATAAAAGAGGTCAAAAAATTGTGTCTCATTAAATCTTACAGATGGAACCCAGAACTAGCATCAATAACAAAAGAAAATGAATTAGTATCAACATCAGAGTTGCTAGTATCATCATTTGAGGCAGCAATATCAACAGAAAATGTATTAGTATCAACACCAAAGGTAGTAGTATCACTCAACACCAAAGGAATTAGTATCAGCATCAAATGTGGTAGTATCACCACTTGAGGCAGCGATATCAACACACATGAATTAGTATCAACAGCAAAGGTGTTAGTATGGACATTTTTTTTATTTAGTCTGAACACTTTTTTATTTAGTCTGTGCCACATTTTTGTGCAGAACTGACTTGAAATAAATAGTCAGAACACATATTTTATTTAGTCTAAACACATGTTGTATTGAGTCTGAACACCTATTTTATTTAGTCTGAACACCTGTTGTATTTAGTCTGAACGCCTATTGTATTTAGTCTAAACACATGTTGTATTTAGTCTTAACTAGTATGACCATATCTTAGTTAGTATGAGCACAAAATAATGTTTGATCTTCGAACGGACGTAACTGTTAATCCGTAACTCCGATTTGTGCGTATGAGCACTTTTTGAAAACGACACGACACAACGCACACACTTTATAGGGCCAACCCCATAACGGCGTTGTTTTCACCCCAAAAATGCTTCTAAAGCCTACAACATTTTTTTGTTTTTTTATGCACGTTTTTTGCTCAAATTTTCTCAAAAAAATGCTCGAAATAGTGCAAAAGCATATTTGAAACAATTAGTATGAAAACATGTTATATTTAGTATGAACACTTGTTTTATTTAGTATGCACCCCATAATTTTTGTGCAAAACATACATGAAACAGTGCAAAAAAAAGGCTTGAAAAAAATAGTATGAATACTTCTTTCAACTAATTAAGAGGTATTAGGAAGGAGGAGAGAGAACATAAAAGGTAGTAGTGCCTCTTTTTTTAAGGGAGATTTGTATAGCTCCATGTCATTCAAAACTTCTAAATTAGATTTTTACCGCCTCATAACACTCTCTTTGAAAAATGTCACTCCAAAATTCTTTTATTCGGAATTTTATTATCTTTACTACTAAATTATTTTTTTCTGATTAAAGTAATTCGAATTATTTATTATGACCAAAATACTCTTCATATCACCTATTAATGATAAGAGACTCATTGTCATATTCATCTTCCTTTAGCCGATCTCCTCCTCCTTCTGGTTTAGAGTTGCTTGAGGTTTGGCGGTGAACAGAGTCAACCGGAAGTCGAATCTCCAACAAAAACATAGATGTTGATGAATTGCTAAAGTCGGATCCCCTGCCCTCAGTAATATCCAATAATTGCGCAAGTGCTAATCCAATGATCCATTGTTCCTCCTCATGGGCTTCTTTGGGACTTTTATAATCATTATTGACCAGTATAGAGTCTAGTCTCAATCTATTATGCAAGTCATCTGATCTCTTCTCTAGTGAGAGGTTCTTTTCTATCCTCCCCTTATTAACCCACATGAACTCATTTTTCATTGCAAGTTCGTTATCAAAGGTGAATGAGCCATTTTCCACGGTGGAGGCATAGTCGAAAGTTGATGAATTTTCCACAGTGGAACCCCATTTTCAACAGGGAAGGTCGAGCACTACAATAATTATTAACAGGAAAGATTAACCCTTTTTCAGAAGGAGATGTCGAATGGGGGTACCTTAGGAGACGAGATCGGCTAAAGGAAGAAGAATATGACAATGGGTCCCAGATCATTAACATATGAAGGGTATTTTGGTCATAGTAAATAATTCAAATTATTTTTAATCAGAAAAAGCAATTTAAAAGTAAAGAGGGCAAAATTCAGAATAAAGGAGTTTTGATGTGGCATTTTTAAAAGAGAGTGTTATGGAATGAGAAAAATCTAATTTAGAAGTTTTTGAGGTGGCATGAAGCAAAATCCCCCTTTTTATCTCCTTTTCTTTCTCTAATTCTCCATGCTTGAGTCTGGTATGTGTGAGCCAGGGAGTTAGGGCCCATGTGCAACAGGGTGAAACGATGGACCGTGCATTGCATGTCTTTTCTAATGCTGCTTGATTCAGGAGTGTGCTGACGATTGCGAGAGCCAAGAGTGGTGCGAGCTCGTTGTCAGGTTAAATGAGCCTTGGTCCAGTGATATTTCTATGATCCACGACCATTCAGATATGTGGGCTTGATATATTTCACTTACCTCATGAAATGTTTGAGCTAAGGAATTCATAAAGGGCCGAAGAAGTAAATTATTTAACAGATAAGGTAGAGGTTCAAGGGCGTAATTAATATTTGTGTTTCTAAGTTTTTTTAAGTGTGTAATTATAAATTATTTAACATATAAGACCAATGATTCCCTAAAAATATCATAGAGGATCAATGGCACAACTAATACTTGCGCTCTTAAGCTTTTTTAGGGGCGAGTATTTTAGTGTAAAATTTATTCTGAAACTTTCAGAGAAATGCACAGGAGTTAGAAAAACAAATAAACAAATTTAGATGCGCAAATATTAGTTGCACCATTGGTCTTCTGTGATATTTTTAGGAACTCATTGGCCTTATATGTTTACGAAGTTATTTCTTTGATCGTTTATGAAAATTTTCGCTCAGAAATGGAAAATTTTCATAGAGATTCAATGACCAAAAAGTTTCAACATATAGGGCCAAAGGGACCCTAAAAAGTTCACAGAAGGCCAAGGAGCGCAAGTATTACTTGCGTCGCTAAGAAGATTTTTTTTTCCTGACCAGACACCTTTGTTGTTCTTTTTCAGAAATATGGCCCATGGACTTAGGGAACAAGTATTACTTGCTCCCCTATTATTACTTATAATTGTATAGTAATATGTGTTTCAATTGCTAAAAAATTTTTTGAACCGCTAAAAATTCTTATAGTAATACTTGTGTATAGTTTCAATTGCTAAAAAAGTACCATGTGTATAGTAATATTAGTTTTACAATTAAATATAAAACTGATAAGATTAAGGAAAAATATTACTAATAATATTACTACTAATTATTAATACGAATAAAATTATTAAAAAATGTTAGACTATAGAAGAAAAAATAAAATAAATCTATTAATTAGTATTACTATTAAACAAATTAATAGTAATAATGTAACTAAGTTTTACGATTAGTAGTATAATAGTAATTATTATTACTATTGTACTAAGAAGTTTTATAATTAAATATAAAATTACAATTAAATACAAAAGTAAGAAGTTCAGGAAAAAATGATTGATAATAATATTAATAGTAACTAATACAACTTAACTAAACATTTACCAAAAACAATAATGATATTAAATAAAAAGATTAATATAGAAAAACAATAAAATAAATAATATAAAAGAAATTAAACAAAATATAGTTTATTGTTAATTAGCAAACCCCCAACATAATTAAAAAAAGGTCCCAACAGGGGGATTCAAACCCGTGCCCTCTCTCTAATCCAATGCTTGTAACCAAACCCTCGTGCCACTAGATCATTTTTTATTTCTCGTAAAATTTGAGACAAATATCCTAATTGTATATGTCCTAAACTTCTTAGTACATTCCTAACTTCTTACTATTTTTATATTATTACCATTAATTTGTTTAATAGTAATAATAATTAACAGTAAACTATATATTGTTTAATTTCTTCTATATTAATAGTAATAATAATTAACAGTAAACTATATATTTTATTTTATTTTGTATCCTTATTTTTTTTTGATAAATATTTTATTAAGTTGTATTAATTACTATTTATATTATTACTAATCTTTTTTTTCTTAAACTTCTTTCATTTGTATTTAATTGCAATTTTATATTACTTGTAAAACTTTTCTTAGTACGATAATAATAATAATTACTATTATACTATTAATTATAAAACAGTTATATTATTACTATTAATTTGTTAATAGTAATCATAATTAGTAGATATTCGAGTCTACTCCCATCGCGTCAAGTCTGATTTGCACTCGGAGGAACGTGCATCTTAAATTTGGCACCATCTCCAACTTATGTCTTAATTAGTAATTTTTTTATCACGAGTTTGCGTCACATTAAATTTTGAATCACTCGTTTTTTTTATCACAATCAGACTCGACGCGATATAAGTACACTCGGATACCTACAGTGTTATGACTTGCGACGATAAAAAAATAATTACAGTCCCGACGAGCGTAGTCGAAGTTGCAAGCAAAAAAAATTAGAAAAAATGCTAATCATACTTCATATTTTTTTGTAGCAAGTTCGGCTACGCTCGTCGGGACTATAATTAATTTTTGTTGTCGTAAGTCATAACACTGTAGATATCCGAGTGTACTTCTATTGCGTCGCTTTGATTTGCGTTCGGAGAAATGTGCATCTCAAATTTGGCACCATCTTAAATTTATGTCTTAATTAGTAACTTTTTATCATGACTGCTTTAGATTAAATTTTGAATCGCTTGTTTATTGGATCACAAATCAGACTCAACACGATGGAGGTAGATTCGAATATGTATATATCGTTAGTTTGCGATGATAAAAAATACTAATTACAGTCCCGACGAACGCAACCGAAGTTGTTACATAAAAATACCTAAATAAAAAATATTAAAGTAATCATCGCTCAAAATGAGTCAAAACAAACGAAAATAAACAAAAGCAAATTGAAATCACAGAGTTGTGAACTCCGTGCTTTTTTATTTTTCGAGCTTTTAGAAAGGTCAGAGTTATCAACTCCATGCTTTTTTATTTTTCGAGCTTTCCATCACTCTCTCTTTTAATTTATAATTTATTTATTAATTTCCAATTTTTTAAAAAAAAATCAACTTTTATTCTCTAACACTAGTTTTCAGAAAGTGTTCAGAGTCTGGTTTCATAGAGGCTGTTGGGCAGATAGCCCCACTCCCACATGGGTTATTGGAAAGGTATGTATAATCACTGTTTGTACATATTAGCCATATATTATAACTGTTTGTACGTATTAGTTTATTAAGCAATATAGATATGCTAGATATTTTTATTCATTGCCGGTGGATGCATGTTATATTTACAAATGTAAAATCAATATATAAATTTAGTATTTGATTCTCCGTATGATTAAAGTATTTTTTTACTTCATATGATATATTTTATTTAACAGAGAAATATTTTTCTTATTTAATAGAAAATAATATTTTCATAGATACATATGGTTATTTCAGAAACAAATCTTTTCATATATTTAATATCTCCTTGTGCATATTTCAGAAGCAAATCTTTTCATAGATACATATGATTATTTTTCCTCTTTTTTTATGGAAAGTCCAAATCGCTAGGGAATTTAAAATCATCTCACCATACAATCAACATTTTGATACAACTTAGAAAAGTTTGCTGAGTCTCATGAGGTGAGTTTCATTTTTTTTGTTGCTTATGATTTTGATTTGAATTTCTTTCACTGTAGATGAATATTTATTTGAAGTCCTCATTTTTCTTATGAAAAAAGTACGTACTACTTGTATGATTTGTTTTTAAATGATTTTTGACAAATATATTGGATATTTTTAAATAGGATTATATTGAATTTATTGCATTAATAAAAATATTTTACTCTGAGATTTTCTGTCAATATTTTATACTTCTCATTGTTTTTAATCTGATTATATCTACTTGAATTTAAAAATTACAATTTATTAATTATATTTCTTTTTTATATAGATCGAAACATTCTTATTGAAATATGTTTGAATTTTTTCCTTACTGTATTTTGACTTTGTCAATTTACCACCGATTATATAATTGCATCAAATTTATATGTGTTTCAGTGGTGACGAGGGATCTGCATAAGAACTAGAAGCTTGTCATGCATCTTATTCGAGTTAAACTAAGAAGGTTAGTTTTTATTATTTTTCAGTTAAGTTACTTTTTCGTTACTGAAGTACCATGTTTATTGGTAATATACTCATGGATTCTTTAATCTAATTGTTTTAATGGAACATTTAAGCTAATTTTTTATTGTATTATTATTATTTTAATTTTGAAGTTGTTTCATGCAGGATTTAAAATTAGTTTTTGGGATTTTCCAATAGCAACTCCGAAAAAGATTCTCGTAGAGGTGTGCTTTATTTTTATTTTTCTTGTTTTTAAATTTGTTGCACTATATTTGTATATTTTTGTTTCATGTTAGATTCGACCTGCTTAAGAAAATATGAAAATTCGAAAGAAAATCAAATATTGAAAATCCTTTTTTTGAACTTGAAAGTTCGCCCTGTAATAACAAAGAAAAGAAATTTATTTACACATTAGCTAGATAGAAAAAAAAATCTGAAATTGGTGGTTTTAGGGCTAAAATTTCAATTTTGGGAGCAAATGAATTTTTTTTCTTGTGTTTCCACTTTTATCCTTCTTAATTTTCTTTTTTAGACTTGTAATTAAGCATGCTACAGTTAGAAAGCTTTCAGGTTAATTAAGAAATTCGCTGGCTTATTAGATTCTTACGGCATATATATTTGTTTCAATATTATATTAGCTTTAAATATTTGGCTTACAAACATCTAAAATCTAAAAACTTATTTATATGATTACCAAATTGAATTAGTAACTATTTTTATCAGCAATATGTCATTTAAGTTACTTTTTGAATCTTAAATGTCCCTGCACTTAATTGAAGTCAAATGTCCCTGCACTTTGATGAGATACATTTAATTATAATTTTAGAGGTTGTCTCTTTCATTATAATTATTTTGTCCAAAGTATAGTTAATATAAACATAGATGTTCTTTTTCGAAGTTAAGATCTGAATCATGTGTTCAATTGAAGTCAAATAATTTAAAATTGAGTTGTTTCTTCACCATTTGCTGTTAAAATTATAATGTTGAAGATCAATTACTTCAGACAACAAAAGCATAAACGCATAAAATTTTTTGGGGACAAACTATTCTTATTTTTTCTTGACAATGATGTAAGAATTGCATTGTTGCACACTTTTCAATTTAGTTAACTTCGTGCGACTCGTATTTTCTAACTGTTGATTCTTAATATTTAGAGACAAAAAATGTTTGCTATGGTTCCAGAGGAGATGAGGTCGTACGTGCAAGCCAACGTAGAAGTTGAAAATTTGTATCGTATAGTAAGCTTCAAACTTAGTCCTATTCCATTTGAAGGTATTAGATATGAGACACACAAACTCATAAATGATGAATTGATGATTTCTTTTGATAAAAGCACCAAGGTGATTCCTCTTAGAAACAATCCAAAATTTCCACTTACCCAACGGTGTCATCCATTAATCAAATTACTAGCATCTCAAGCGGCAGATATCTCACAGATATATAACTTGTGACTTTTTTGGTTAATTAAAAAAAATCTTAATCTTAATCTTAATTCAAATGTTATAGACCCTGTAAAAGGTGTTTTTATAAAGTTGCAGATTATATAAAAATGTTAATCTTAATATTGACTTTGTTGTAGATGTCCTTGGTCAAGTGTGTTATGGACATCCTGTTGATTACATCAAATGAAATGGTACACGACGTGCACCTTGTGTTGAGATATATCTACTTGATCGCACATGAGTTACAACATTAAACAATAATTGGTACTCATGATTTCAATCTTTCAGATTAAACATTTAAAAAAAGATGCAAATAATTGCTTATATTATTTTTAATCTTTAGAGGAAGTGTCATTCCGTTGATCATGGTAGACAAACCGTTGAAGCGTCACATGAGGGTCCTTTGTGCTATTCAGGTGAAATCGATTATCTTCGTCACTCGGGTGAAAATGATCGTCGATAAACCATGTATGTAACATATTGGCAATATTACATATATCTTTCATTTTTACAAAAAATAAAATAAAATCTAACTAAATACATTATAATAATATGCAGTTAATCATTTGCTTGCGACGAACATGTTATTGCATGGACTTACACCACTGAGTTCCAAAAACGAGGATTACCACATGCACATTTTTTGATACTCATGGCAGCATGTACACATTTTTGTTGTTGTTTTTTTTGTGATAGTTCATTTGCTTACTACTATCTGGATATTTACCTACATTTGAAGTTAAAGAGAACAATTGATACATTCTCTTTATTGAAATTTGATGCAGGTTCCAAGCTGACGAATCCAGATCAATACGACCAACTTGTGTCAGCTGAAATCCCCAACCCAGAAAACTACCCTATGTTGCACAAGCTGGTTTCTACTTACATGTTTCATGGACCTTGTGGAAGTCTAAATCCTAATTGTCCTTGCATGCAAGGTGATCTCAAACGATGCAGATTTCATTTTCCGAAACAATTCAATGAGTCAACACTTCAGGGAGACGACTCATATCCAATATATCGAAGAAAAGACAATAGGCATGGAGTTAATATGCGAAAATCCTGGCTAGATAACAGATGGGTTGTCCCATATAACCCAAAACTGCTAATGATGTTTAATTGCCGTCTCAACGTGGAGATGTGTTCGAGCATATTATCTGTGAAGTATGTTTTTAAGTATGTCTACAAAGTACATGAGAAATCGACAGTTAATATTGAACCTGATGATGATCATGAGATTATCGAGATCAAGGATTTTCAAGATGCACGTTAGATATTTCTTCCCGAGGCATTCTAGCAAATGTTTGGGTTTCTGATGATTGAAATTCATCCTTCGGTGAGAGCACTGCAGATTCATCTTCCGAATCAACAACTTATTTGTTTCAGAGCAAATGAGCCTTTGTCTACAGTTGCTCGTAGATGAGATTCCAGTAGGTTGATGTTCCTTGATTTCTTTGAGAAAAATAGGGACAATCCTCATGCAAGATGATATCTCTATAAAGATTTCCTAATGTACTTCACATGGGATGATAAAACAATAATGGAACGACCGAAAAATGGGTGGGGAGGTCGGCCGATTGGTATCTGCCCATCCTGCAGAAGGACAAAGATACTATTTGCGTGTCCTTCTCAATCACGTTATAGGTTCTACTTCGTTTGGAGATCT
Organism: Eleocharis quinqueflora; assembly: GCA_964058865.1. Classification (NCBI taxonomy): domain Eukaryota; kingdom Viridiplantae; phylum Streptophyta; class Magnoliopsida; order Poales; family Cyperaceae; genus Eleocharis; species Eleocharis quinqueflora. Next base: position 29,973 of record CAXKVX010002778.1, on the reverse strand, counting down.
CATGACGGTCAATAGGGTTACACATCCGACCTTCTGAAAAGCAGCTCTTGAGCGAGGTTGATAGAAACTGATGATAATTTGTCAGAATGTCTAACCGAAGCAGCCATATTTCAATTTTCCTGTGCTCTTAGAAAGTTGTTTGCCACGGTTTTAGTTTTTTAGCCAGGTACCATGAACTCTTTTTATATTTCTTCTTTATTTTTTGTTTATATTTTGATAGAAAACTAATGATAGAGTTAAGTGAGCCAGGTGATGTCAGAAAATTATGGGAAGAGCACTACGATTTGATGTCGGAAGACTACAAAAGAAGGTCCGGATCTATTGAGCAAGTCCCAAATATGGTTCTCGAAAACATCAAGAGTGTTCTCCAATCGATGGGCAAAGATATCAGAATGTTCGATCTACCGCATATCATCGATGATTGAAATTTTGAGAGTGCGAAATTTTGTGAGGTAGATGAGAAATTGGCTGTTGAAGTGGAAGAAGAACACTTGTGTGCATGTGATGCTCATAATCCTGATCAGAAGGCATCATTTAATGAGATAATGCGACACGTGGGTGACAATAAAGGAGGTACGTTTTTTTTGTATATAAATTTGAACTTTGATGTGGTCCCTCAAATTTTATAACTCAAAGTTGATCTCGATGTTTGGATGTGATTATTATGCCAAGTCCCGATTTTATGCATATACATGTTGTTATTAACATATTTTAAGAGCCTGTAGAGCTTTATATGGATCTGGCCCTAATTTGTTGTATTGATTCTTATTAGGCATGTTTTTCATTTACGGTACAAAAGGCACATGCAAAACATTTATGTACAAAGCATTATTAGCAAAGGTTCGTTCTCGTGGACTCATTGCACTTGCTATTGCTTCATCAGGAGCTGCTGCTAATAATTTGCTCGGAAGTAGAATAGCGCACTCTCGCTTCAACATTCCTCTCCAACTGGAGAACAACTCCATGTGCAATATTAAAAAGCAAAGTAGAGTTGTAGAACTTCTTTGACATGCCAGATTGTTGATCTGAGATCAAGCATCCATAACAAATAGACAAGCGGCTGAGGCATTCGATCGAACAATGCGAGATATTACAGATTGTAATCTACCATTTGGTGGCAAAATTATGGTGTTTGGAGGTGATTTTCGACAGGTGCTACCGATCGTAAGGCGCGGTACTCGAGTGCAGATAGTTTATTCCAGTCTACGCATGTCGCCTATGTGGACCTCCATGAAGAAGATGCGACTAACTCACAATATGAGAGCTCAACTAGACCCCTGGTTTTCAGCTTTTTGTTGCGAATTGAAGATGGAAAAGAAGAAGTAGTGGATCCAAATTTTATTCGAATACCCGATGACATGGTAATCCCTTACACGAATGCTAGCGAGTCAATGGAGAAGCTCATCGAGCAAATATATCCCTCTCTTAATATTGTGAGTGTTTTTTTAATTATACAATTTTCGATGACAAAAAAATAGATATTATGTGGCTTAGCTTTCATGATTTTTTATCCATGCAAGCAAGATCATCAGAATACATGATTTCCAGGGCGATATTGTCAACAAAAAATGAGTATGTTGACGATATTAATAACAAGATGATCAATAGGTTTTCTGGAGAGGAACATATATACTACAATTTTGACTTTGCTGAGGATGACTACAATAGCAACTACCTGACAAAATTCTTGAACTCTTTGATGTCGGGTAGCCTATCGCCTCATTTATTAAAGTTGAAACTAGAATGTCCGATCATACTTTTGCGCAACATCGACCCTGCGAATGGACTATGCAATGGTACCAGATTGATTTGTAGAGCATTCCAAAGAAATGTGATGAACGTAGAAAGAGCGGTTGGTGAACATGCTGGAAAGATAGCTTTCTTGCTTCGGCTTCCACTCTATCTATCAGACAATGATATGTTCCCATTCAAGATGAAGAGAAAACAGTTCTCGATCTGTCTTAGCTTTGCAATGACAATAAATAGAACTCAAGGACAAACGATTCCGCATGTTGGCGTCTATCTACATGAATCAATATTCTCGCACAGACAACTATACGTGGCGTTGGACATCTCGTAGGAATACAAATATTTTGATTAGACCTGTTAGTAAAGTAACACAACCAAGAGTTTACACGTCCAATGTAGTGTACCAGAAGGTTCTGCAAGATGACTAATAATGGTAAAGTTCAATATGCTCTCTTTCTTATATTAAGTTGCAATTTTTTAGCAGATGTGCTTCTAGCATTTTATCTTTAATTTTTTTATGTTAGTATCTTTGAAGCAAACTAAATAATTAAGTTTATTTGATAATTCTGATTGTGACACTTTATTTGTTTTTTTAAAATTTTACTGTTGTGTTATTTTGTAAGTTGTCTCAATTAGTGTCTAGTAGTGTCTATTCTGTTTGACACGGATACGATTAATGTCTGACAACAAATCAGACTTGAAAATCTTCTACCGAACCTAGCTGTATCCGGGTTCAAAATAATGACGTGATCGTCTAATAAATGATGCACATATTGTAATAAACTCATTTTTTAATGAAAATTTGACTTTCCTAAAAAAATAAAAATAAAAATAATGCGATCAATGCTGCTACAGTAAACCCACTCGAAATATGATCGCTCTGATCAAGATCTCATCAATTGAATAATCAATTACTTGATCTGGAGAGATCTCTACTGCCTCTGACCCTATGAGCTATGACCTCATCTCCTCTCATCTCCTCTCCTCTCCTCTCTCTGTTCAATTACTTAATCAGGAGACTACGTACAGGTGCATGCGTACTATATTAGTGTCTCCCTGTCCCTCTACCAACACACACTGTGGCCTGTGCCAATTAATGTGCATTATTGAAGAAAGAGAGACACATACTTCTAAACATAGATAAATGAAAAGCGAGGCTACACACACAAAAGAGAAAGTGAAGCTCCTAATAGGAGTGATTGCTCTGCAACTATGCATGGCAGGCTTTCATATAGTATCACGAGCTGCTCTGAATATTGGAATCAGCCCGCAAGTCTACCATAAAAAAAAAGAATATTGGAATCAGCCAGCTTGTGTTTGTTGTGTATAGAAATTGCATCGCCTTGCTACTCTTGGCCCCTTTTGCCTACTTTCTAGACAAGTATGTATTTTTCATTTTCATTTTTTAATCTTTTTTTTTTTTTTTGGAGTAGCTTTGTTTCTCCTTCTGTCTGGGTTAGGATTTATAATCGAAGGAGTTTGCCGGAAATTTGCACTTGTGGAGTACATAAATAATCAATTGAAGGGGATAAGTATTCATGGAGGATTTTAATTAAAATTTGAATATTTTCTTTGTTTTAGGGAACATAGGCCACCTCTCACTTTCTCATTGCTGGTTCAATTCTTCCTTCTGGCAATATTAGGGTAAGTTCATCTGATAACTCCTGATAATATTTTTTTCTTCATCTTTAACCAAATTGTGTTTTGCAATTGAACTTTTATAGGATTCTGGTAAACCAAGGCTTCTACATTTTGGGGCTATATTATTTGTCTCCAACTTATGCATCTGCTATACAAAATGCTATCCCGGCGATCACATTTGCCATGGCTGCTGCTCTGAGGTTATCCGTTGACTTGCTTCTGGATCAATGATATCTGTTTGTTAAGAAAATATAAAACCATTAAAAATTTAAAATAAAAGGCAATGATGATGGTGATGATGAAAATAGACTAATCAATAGAAAATAGTAACAGCAACATTACTATGTGTAGTCTAGAACACACACCAAGACAAAGTAAACTAATTTGTGTGCTATGTTTCTGATACCATTAATTAATATGTGTAAAGTTTGTAATTCTCTGAGGTAGGCTAGAGGACGTGAGCCTACAGAAGAGGTATGGCATGGCGAAGGTGGTGGGGACGGTTGTCAGCATTGGCGGGGCCACTGTCATAACACTCTACAAGGGCCTACCTGTGTTGAGTCAGCAACCAGTAAAAGGCATGGAGCAGCAGCATCTCTGGATTCTGGCATCGAGCCAGATATTGAACTGGACCGCCGGTTGTGTTTACATACTTATCCACATCACCTCTTGGTCTGCATGGATTGTGCTCCAGGTCACCTAAGCTCTCATTATAACTTGTAATTTGTTTTTTATAATTCATGATGCATGCAATTCTGTTATGTTTTCTTTTTAATGCTGATTTCCAGCAAGAGTAAGTGTGACTTTTTTCTAGCAAAAAGGATTTTATTCTTTCTAGTATGAAATATCTTTTTCGTTTGTAAGCAATAAGTTCCTAGCAACTGTTAATCTTGCTCTATATCTATGGCACATGCCAATACTGCTACAGAAAATTTGACACTTATTTGATTATTGATTGCCTGATGGATTTTAAGATGAGTCTCTTTTATATAATTGATAATTGACAGATTATGTCTTTTTACTTTTTTGGCATGAATACAACATGTACAGGTGCCAGTCTTGAAGAAATATCCAGCAAGGCTATCAGTTCTCACATTGACAATATTTTTTGGGCTTGTACAACTTCTGATCATAGCTGCTTTCAACGAAAACGACATCGACAAGTGGAAAGTACACTCTGGAATGGAACTCTTTGTCATCCTATACGCTGTAATTTAATGCTTACATCTTATGTTAAACAAATCTTCTTTGATTTATCTTATCATATTCTTCAAATTCAAACATGATAAAATTACTAGTCTATGGTTTATGTCCTCTCCATAATTGCAACTTCAGAAATAACTTAGTGAGCTATGGAGCCACTTTCAATAAATTTAACTCACAACCATGATTTAAAGAATGATGAAAAGAAAACATAAATAAATAAAAACTCTGTCTTTATGTTCTATATATTGATATTGACTAAATTAATAAGCTCCTAGTGACAAGTAATTATTTGATAATTAATATAACCCATAAATCTGTATGCATGGCAGGAATTGGTGGCATCAGGACTGGCACTGTCACTGCAGATTTGGTGCATAGACAAGGGTGGCCCCCTATTTGCATCGGTGTTTCAACCGGTACAGACTGTGGTCGTTGCCATAATGGCCGCGCTTATCCTCGGTGACCAGCTCTACACTGGCGGGTATGCTAATTCAATTTAGGAAGTGGTTATATATATATATATATATACTCTTACCGTTACATGATAAAATAGTTGCACAAGTGCTTCTTTTTGAGGAAAGTAGGCTTGGCCTACTTAGAAAAGAATTTTATTAAAGAAAAAAAATAGTTACAAGGGTTAGGGGAGGTGTTAGTTACAATGTGGATTAATTCCTATTATAGTGAGATCTATGTTGCTAACAGAAGTTCATCCAGTTTAACTCCTCTTGGTGAATCTCCAGTTTGAGCAGGTCTAACGTGCGAGATTTAGATGAGAATACTCTGCGGTTCCTTTCTTTCCATAAGCACCAAAGTGTAGCCAACAACCTTGTGTCTCTGAAAGCAGCTAAGCGTTTGTCGAGAGGCCTGTTAGACAGCCAAAAGCTGAGAAAATCTCCGTCTTGGGGGCATGTTAAAGGAGGGATACTAGTCTCCATAAGCATCTAGATGTCTGGCATTCTATGAATAGGTGAGATTGTGATTCGATGGTATGTGATTGGCATAGGACGCACTCCGGATTTCCCATTTGTAAACCCTTATTGCTGAGGTTTTCTTTTGTCGGAATTTTTCCTTTGATGGCGAGCCAGAGAAAGATTCTTACTTTGAGCGGTGCTATTACTTTCCATAAGGCATTGTAGTAGTGGATTTGTATGTCCGGGTTGATGATAAAGTTATAAGCAGAGGAAGAAGAGTAGAATCTCGTTGAATTCCATCGCCATGATAGGTGGTCATCCTCAGCTAGATGTGTGGAAGTTAGAAAAATCGGCATGAGGGAAAAAATGTCTCTTAAAAAGAAAGAGGGGTATTTTTTGTTAAGGTGTGATCGATCGCTCCATTTAGGAGGGGTAAATTGTAGTGGGTTTTTAGTAAATCTGATAGGGGAGTGTCCGTGAGATTATATAACTGCCAGAGCCATTTAAGGAGAAGGGCTTGGTTGAAAGTTTTCAAGTCATGAATTCCAAGGCCTCCATTCCGTTTGGGGAGGCAAATTTGTTTCCATTGGACATGGCAGCTACCTTGAGTAGGTTTATCCTCTTCTTTCCAAAAGAATCTTAATTTTGTGCATTTTAGGTGCTTTATGAGCCAAGATGGTAGCAAGAAGGCCTGCATAAAATGAAGAGGGAGGGAGTTAATCACGGAGTTTATCAGGGTAATCCGACCTCCTTTGGATAGGATGTGACCTCGCCAATTGCTTAATTTCCTTTGAACTGATTGTAGAATTGGTAGGTATGAATCCTTGGTTGGCTTATATATGGTGAGAGGGAGTCCTAAATATTTAATAGGAAATTGTTCTTGCCGACATCGCAGTATTTGCTGAATTGCCTGGAGTGATTTAGCAGGAACGTTGATGGGCATGAATGTGCTTTTTGCAGGGTTGATGTTCAAACCCGATATCTGCGCATATCTGCTTAGTAATTCCATGAGGTTTGATAGATTTCATGGGTGTGCATCCGAGAGTATGAGAGTATCATCCGCGAACTGGTAACCTGTTAGGGCCAGCGTGGGAATAAAAGAGAATCTATGGCTTGCTATGGCTAACAAAGATTGAAGCGTGTCGGCCACAAGAATGAAGAGTAGGGGTGATAAGGGATCACCCTGACGTAGTCCTCTCTGGTGGAAGAAAGTCGGTCCTAAGACTCCATTTATTTTGACAAATGATGATGAGGAGATAAGAATATTCTTTATCCATTGTATCCATCGGGGTGGAAAATTTTTGGCTTTGAGAAAGTCCATTATAAAATCCCAGGCTACTGTATCGAAAGCCTTTTTAAAATCCACCTTATAGCAAATCGTTGGGATGTTTAACCTCTTCCTTAATATTAGTGATTCCCTTGAGACTAGGAATGTTTCCGTGAGGCTCCGACCCCGAATAAAAGCTATTTGATTGGGTGATATGATCTTTGGGAGGATGACCTGCAGTCTGTTTGCTAGCAATTTGGTTAATATCTTAATGATGGTAGTTATAATACTAATGGGTCTAAAATCATCCAAAGTGCAGGCTTGTGGCACTTTTGGCAGTATTGTGATGCAAGCCTGATTGAGTCTCCATAGATCAAGCTCATTTTTGTAAAAGGAATGCGCAATTGCACATATATTATCCCCTACAATTTCCCAATACCGCTGGTAAAATTCAGCGGGGAAGCCTTCTGGTCTAGAAGCTTTTCCTTTTGCGAGGGAGAACACAACCTTTTTTATTTCCTCATTGGTGAAAGGATCCTGAAGGTTTTCCATTTCCTCTGTAGCATCCGGTTGAACTAAAATGTCATCCATTTTCGTTGTTATTTCCTTTAGTCCAATGAGGTTTTTATAATGTTTGGAGAAGGCTAAAACAATTCCATTGGGGTCTGTAATGTTGTGGCCACTGATTTGAAGATTTTGAATTGTATTGTTTGTCAGTTTGTTTTTAGCCATAGCATGGAAATATTTGGTGTTGCCATCGCCCAACTTAAGCCACCGGATTGAGCTTCGTTGCTGCCATTTTTGCTCTTCAATTAAAGATAAAACATATGCATGTCTCTTTAATCTGAGCCGAAATTGAAATTCTTCCGTAGTTAGTTGTCGTCGTTCCTCTACCTTATCTAGAGATTGAATTATTTTCCTTGTCTTTGAAGCGAGATGGTCTGTGTGTGCAAATTTTGATTTTGCCCATGCTTGGAGAGCATGCCTTGTGGCATTGAGGCGTCATAAGAAATCTATTGCCAGGATGTTTGAGGGGTTTTTGATATTCCAAGCTTGTTTGATTATTTCAGACGTTTCCCGAAAATTCATCTAGAATCTTTCAAATCTAAAACATCTGGCTTTTCGTCTTGGTATGTGGGAAATTTTTAATTTTAAAGGGATGTGATCTGAAATATTAGTTGGGAAGTCCGTAAGATTGTATTTCCTTACTGGGCCTGATAGTGAGTTCCATTGTGAAGATATGAAAATTCGATCTAGTTTGGAGAATGTAGGTTGTGGGCGTTTATTTGAATAAGTGAAAATACGTCCTTGAATAGGGATTTCCATTAAGGATAGATTGTCCAGACAGTGGTTGAAACTTAGGGCTAAACCTCTATTGAAAGTTGAGCCCGATGTTTCAATTGGCGAACGAAGCAAGTTGAAATCTCCTACTACTATCCAAGGATGATCGTTTAAGCTCCGTATAGTCTTAAGTACCTCGAGAAAAATTAATTTCTGAGAATCATTAGTCGGTCCGTAAACATTCGTTATCATGACTTCTTGTGAGTCCTTTTGAAGGATAACTGAACATGAAAAGTTGTGTGTGTATGAAGCTCGCAGTAAGAAAGCATTTATCCAAACAATGACAGTGCCCCCTCGCGTCTGGTTAGCCGGTTTAAAGTGAAAGTTTTGTAAATGAGCGGGGAATGTTTGTCTAATCCGGAAGTGGTCCACTTGATCCCACTTTGTTTCTTGCAAGCATAAAATTTCGCAAAAAATATCCCGTAAATGATTTTTGAGTACCATACATTTTGATAGGTCTCCCAGACCTCTTACATTCCAGGATATTAAAGACTTCATAAGAGAAAACTACCTAACCAAAAAATAGCTATGCTGTCCAAAAAAACTAGTATAAACTAGTTGCAAAAAGGAAAAGCTAACGACTGTCCCTAGGGGTCAGACTCCATCGGAGCTAATCCTTCAACCTGATCAGGATCGATCCCATCCAATTCCATAGCCTCAGATATGCCTCTGTCTGACTCGATCTCTCCAGCTGCGGGGGCCAAATGGGGGTCTGTTTCCGCGAAATTCGCCAACTTTACATAGGCCGTCAGTTTTTCGATGTCGGCCTCTGCCAGGGTGTTGCTATAGAGGGTTTCATCATCCAGACAATGTAGGATTTCCTCAATTTTATCCTTTGGCGGGGAGGGCTTGATAGCGTGTTTCCTTGTGTGCTTGCCTTTGGCCGGTGTGAGAACCATATCGGCGAATTGCTTGAGTTTAGCCACTCTGATGCTTTTACACTTTGGAGGCACCAAAGTTTTGATTTTTTCCTTTGATTTCTGGTGCGGGTATAGTGGGGGACGAGATTTCTTCAAGGATCTCTGTGGCCGCCGAGAAAATTGTTGGAACCGGCTTTGAGTGAGAGAGTTTGGCTGATGTGGCAATCGATTGGTGTGGGGGAGGGGGTAAGGATGGGGGAGCAGTCGTGCCTGTGAGAGTCGGAGTGGGTGCAGTGGTGTCGGTGAGGAGCATTGTTTCTTGGTGGGGGCTCTGTGGGGCGTCGGTGAAGGGAGCAGCAGGGTGGATAAGATCAGGTTATGGTTGGCTTGAGGTGGGAAGTAATGGGGAGAGGTGGGTTGTAGTGTTGACAAGGCTCGGATTTGAGGTGGGCCCTTAGAGGTTGGGGGGTGTGGAATCGATGGGTTGGGTTGGAGTTGAGTTTCGGTCCGCTGGGGTTTGGGCTTGAGTCGGTTGGGTTGGCTGTGAGAGAGGTAGGTGCGGGGTGGGCTGTGGGAGGGTTAGTTGCGGGGTGGGCTGGGCGAAAGCCGGGTCTGAGAGGAGAGTGCGGGCCACTGGAGGCCTGCCAGATTTAATTGCTGCAGCCAGCAATTTTGGGCCATTTGGTAAAAGGTGTTTTGCTTATGGGAAAGTCATTAATTCCTTTTCGGGCCGCTGCCTAGCAGGGCTTGATTCCTTTTCCTGTTTGGACTCATTCCGTTTTGGCACCCAGTGGGTTTGTAAGTTAGTGTGAGCTGGAGATGGGGCCTTTTCAGAACCTTCTGATCTAGCGGACTGAGCCGTCAGCACCAGTTGTTCTGTCTGTTGGATAAAAGTGTTGTCGCGGACCACATTTTTTTCCTTCTCTCCGTTGTTTTTTTCTGCATTATATTTTTGTCATTTTTCCTCTAAAATGCGCGCGAAGAAATCCCGGACGGATTCCGAGGGCGCCGCCTGGATAAGCTCCCGGAGCACCTTCTTGCTACAATGCCAGTCCAGGGCATCCTTGGGTAGCAAGTCCAGTGGGTCTGACCCTCCCGAAGTCGCAGCCATGTCGGCTTGTCTTCTTCACATTTCCTGGAAGACCTCCTCCGACGGAGTCGTGTCTGGGGGAATATCAAAATGAAAAGGCTGTTCGATCCAGCCACGAACCTCCACCGTGATGTGAGAACGTAAGCCTATAGCCATCAAGAAAATGTTGTTTGTGAAGGTTGTGTGTTTTGAAAGTTATCTTTTTTATAACGAATTTATGAATTGTTTATGATTTTAAATGTTATTATACATTTATGTTCCTTGAGATTGATATGTTATATCTTTAGAAGCGTTCAAGAAGATGCTCATGGTCTTGAACCATAGAACTCTTTAGATGAAAACATATAATCCTAAATATGTTCACAATCGTGGTAATTAAAAGGAACATTATTTACCATGAAGGTTGTCATGTCAATTGAAAGTACATTGTAGTTCTATAAATGTTGATAAGTGATTATCATTCAATGACATGAGTATATAAAATGGTGATTCTTTATATACTGAACATGACCTAACTAGATGGAGCATTATATGGATTAGTTTTGTGGCATTAATGTTTCCAATGTGTCTTTGAATCTTATATATGAGACATGTAAGTTTTTCACATGAGAAGTATATAATGTGATTACTATTAAAGTCCATTCAAATGATTGGAATAATATAGTAATTCGTTATGTACAACTTGTGCGGGAGAAATTTATATGTCAATATTATTATTGTCCCTCAATTATTTGAGTTATGATATTACTGGGCCCATTGGTAAAGTGAAATTATATTGCATGCAATATAACTGATGTAGTTATACTTATAATTCACTTGAGAGACCAAGAAAATAATATAATGCAAAAATGACACGACCTATTTTGCATATTATTTAAAATATCATGAGACAATGATAGACACGAATTAAGTAGATCAAGCACGTAACGACTATGTCGTTTGGGAGACTATAATGTAGTGATAGAACCTCTTATAGTCCATAATATAAAGTATTTTATATTATATTCCAAGATGACGTAGATCCTCTATAAGGTCACACCAACTGAACAGAAACAACAAGTATTTTACATTTTGAATGATGTATTTAATCTCATAATGTATGAGTTAAAATGCATGTGATAAAATGTTAAAGTAATATGTCATGTAAAATGACATGCTTAGATCATAAAATAAATTTATGAGAATATATGTGAATATTATTTTGTATAATGTTTGAGAGCATTATAAGAATAATAAATTAATTCATATTAGAATAATATAGTAATATTATTTACTCATAAATTAAATCCTTGCAAAATATGATTAGGGAATAACAATAGAGTAATCATAGCCATTTGTGTAAATAATTAACACAAGTGTTGTCCTAGGGCTTGGCTATATAAAGGGGTATGTTTGAGATGAAAAATGACTTTTTCTCTATCTTCCCACAATGGGATGAATAGTAATCCGTGAATAGTAACCCTCCTTTCTCCTCTCTTGTGTGTAGAAAGAAAAAAAACTCCATTGTTCTTCTTTCTCTTCTCTTGCAAGGTTTAGCCACCAAATGAAATAGCTTGTTCATTGAAGATTGAAGATCTAGGTGGTTGGATCTAAGCTCTAACCTCTACATCCATCTATCTAAGGATGCTTTAGGTTGTTGTTTAGGTTCAAGGTGAACCAAGAGACAAGGGTGCTTCCATGGCCGAAGAAGGAAGACGACGGTTTCCAAGAGACCTAGAAGAGGAATCGACTCCTCTCTACGAAGAGATTTGACAATCTCTTTAGGTATAATCTTTTATCCACTTTTGTGCAAGAAATAAATGTTTTATTTTCTGTTTTGTTGATGCACAAGAGGTGTTCGATGAAATGTCATAGTATAATCTTGCTTGCAATTGTTATATAAATAAGATCATTTGTGTATTGAGTTAAATAGAAGCAAAAAAATTTAATTTTCGTCCTCTTGAACTTACACATGAAATCCCAACAGTTTGGGATAAGGGCTAAATTTGGGCATGCGATTAGGATGTCCAGTGACTTGATGGAGGGTGTGTTCTGAATGTTCACATGGTCGATTAGCAGTCCAAAACTGGAGGTGATGTGGGTTAAATGGTCCAAGGACCAAGAGAGAGGAGGGAAGTCATGCAAACGGAGCCACACTCGATATTTGAGAGATGCCGGCATGCCCGAAACCATGTGAGACCAAGGGTACCAGAGGTACCCTTTCTTCCTCAGATTAGGATGAAGTGCCGTCATGAAGGCGTCCCTGCTCGATCCTGGAGGTAGTAGAAAAAGGTACTTTTCTGCTCCCATTTGGGTGATTTGCGCCTCACTTCCAGAAGTAATTTCCCGTTTGAAATCAGAAAATACAGTGGCCATGTCCTGGTGGCGTAAGAAACGAGTGTCAATCACCAAGGCCTGCTTCAGCCGTTGGATTTCCTGGGTCATGTGAGGCGTTTCGTGAACATGGGCGTAGACCGAGTGAGGCCTTTTGTAAGGCATGGAGGTACTGCCCTGAGGGGTGAGCTCTGATGGCTTAGTTGACGGAGGAACTTTGCGGCTGGGACAGTCCCTAGCCGGGTGGCCTTGTCTCTTGCATCTATGACATACCATATGGTCAATGCCGCAAGCTCCTGACTTATGCCCGACTACATAACAGTCTAGGCATCGGCCTTTCCATGACGGGTGGCTTTTGTTTGGGGGAAACGACAACCAACTCAGCAGAGTTTTGAGCTCAGAGGGAGACATCGGTGTGTAGTCAGAGTCATGCCATCGGGGCCTTTTCAATAGCCTTGCTGAAGAGGATGGGAAATGCCTTGGAGAGGAGGATTTTGAGGTTCCTTGCGAAATGGAGGTGGGGTAGCTGCGGGTAGAGGGGCGGGTTGAAGTGTGAGCGTTTAGCTGGTGGGAGCGTTTGGGGGTAGGATGAGAGGAGGGATGCATTGCTGAGGAATGGGGGTGAAAAGAAGTTCGGTTGGAAAGGAAAGAGGCTGTGGGGATTTTGGAGAGGAGAATAGTAGAGTTTTTATAGATTAGGTGGCAGAAGTGTGTTGGGGGGTTAGGGTAGGGGGTGTAGGGTTTGAAACGGGGGTGGCGGCTGACAATGGTTGTCCAGCCATTGCTCTGCGTGAGCTTGGAGAGCTTCCCCATCCTCCCTCTCTCACTCTGACCAAGTGGACAAGTGCTTCTTATGCTATATATTAATTGTTGTACAAAGTGCTTCTCAATTGCTTTTTTTTTTTCTGATAGGATTATTGGTGCCATCTTCATTATGATTGGTCTCTACTCTGTGCTATGGGGGAAGAGTGAAGAAATGAAGGCGAGAGGAGAGCAAGAAATTCAACAAAATTTGACAAGGCACCTTTTAAGCAATCAGGAACAACATGAGCCCCGAGTATAAGTATTGATGGGATATCTCAATCATAGAAATCATATCCACTTGTGTTGTATCTTATTGGAATATTTGTATATTTGTGGTAGAAGAAATGGCTTTAATTATCTTCAAATTTTAATTTATTATGCTCAATAATTTATTTTATATCAAAATCTTTTGTGATATTAAAGTTTATATATATATATTTTTTAAAATTTTAAGTAATTGTATCAGATTTAATTATTTTTATATCATAATTAAATATTAAATGATTAATTTATTGTAGGAGGAGAAGGAAATACACCCTATAAAAGAAATAATCTAATTATTATGATATGATATGATTTTTTTTTAAAAAGAAGAAGAAAGAAAGAAAGAGCGGAATTAACCCTGAGAGGGAGGGAGAGAGATGCGGTAGGTAGCATAGAATAGAATAGAATGCGGGTTCTCCTCCTCCGACGCCGCTTCTGCTTCTTCATGCCTCTCCATTTCTTCTCCTTCCCAAACCCTAAACCTTTTGGAAACCCTCTCCCTCTCCCCAGGTCCTTCGCCATGTCCTCCACCAACCTCTCCGGCGGCGTCTACGTGCCTCCCATGCGACGCCTCCGCTCCGTCATCGAGGTGCCTCCCTCCTCCAACCCCAGCTCCAACCCCAACTCCAACTCCACCAACTCTCGCTCCAACGGCGTGCGACGCTACTCCCCGCCTTCTACTTCTTCGTCGTCTTCTTCCTTTTCTCCTCCTCCAAATCCAAAGCTCTCCAACAGTTGGCATAGGACTGCGGGCTACTCCAGGTGCTCCTACGATGATTGGTCCGACAATGATTCTGACAGAGATAGGGATAGGGATAGGGATCGATCCCCCGTCTCCACCAAGGTAACATTGCTACTTCCTACTGCTTTTATTTTATAATACCACTACCCACTACCAACTACCAACTACCAAGACAAGAGCGGGCCCACATTCTCAGCTCTCAGCGCTCATTGTGTCATCTTTTTCAGGGAGCATCCAATTCAGACAATCTCGAAGAGTGGAGATGGAGGCTCGGCATGCTCTTGAGTAATCAGAGGGACCAAGAGATTATCACCAGAGAGAGAAAGGATAGACGCGACTTTGACCACCTTTCCCAATTGGCTGATCGAATGGGCCTTTACTGGTATGCGCGCGCCACACACACACACACGCTCTCTCTCTCTCTCTCTCCCTCTCTTCATACTCACTCACTCATCGACACCAAAGCCAACCAACTCATGAACTATTTTCAGTTCAGTACTTTCCCATAACTTAAAAGTCTACCTGCCAACTGGTTACTAGGCCCTGCTTTGTAACGGTGATAATAGCTATGGCATCACAAATGCCCTGGCACATGAAAAGATTCTATTGCTCATCTCTAATTGCAAGGTTGCTTACTTTAAGTGTCAATCGTAAAACAAATAGAATTACTTTCATGTGTCAGGGCATTTTCCTTGGTAAGCGCCAAGAATCCAAGCTTCTGCTTCTACCACATATATGCTTTCTACTGACCTGAGTGCACGTCATATCTTATGTAAAGGAATGCGACTCAACTAAGAGTATGTTTGCTGCTCAGTTCAATGTACTGTTCAAGTTTCGTCCTGCTTTCACAACTCCTTGTTATCTGTATTGAGAGGAACTCATTTAAACCATTTTATACCAAACTTTCCTGCCTCTTAAACTCTTCTAAGCACTAAATTGCTGAGGAAAATATCCTTGTCCAAGCAAGTGCTCGAATAAGTTTCTTTCATATCAATGTGACATTTTCTTATAACTAAGTGTCACCCATTATAGTTTCTTTTCCTTTTACCTTTTTTCTTTAAATTTTCAGCCGTCAGTATGAAAGAGTTGTTGTCTTTAGCAAGGTTCCACTTCCCAATTACCGACCAGATCTCGATGATAGAAAACCATTAAGAGAGGTACTGTGTTTTTTATAACTTTCAAATTGCACTTAGTGGAAGAAGCTTTTCTGTGATTTTAGCTAGACCATTCAATACACTAAATTTAAGTTCTAAAGTACTAGTCTATATTGTTCTTTTTTTGGAATATTTGATTATATTTGAAGATTTTTAGGGTAAGTTGGAGAGTGACATGATTTTGCTTTAACTTATAGGGCACTATTATGATTTTTCATGAAAATTGCGGGTATTTTTAAGTACCTTTCTTTTTATTTGGAGCTGTGTTACTTCTTATATTTTTGAGTTTGCAATTTCAATATCTTAGCTTGGTGACAAAATTGTTGTTTCCCTTAATGTGGTGATGTCCAGATGTCAATACCATTTGATTTGCAAAGAGAGGTGGACAACCTACTAGGGGATCACCTGCAGCGAAAACGGAGCATGAAAGGTATTTTACCAGGGCCCACATTCTCTCGGTCGAGCAGCTCTGACAGCTTTGGTGCTGATGATGTTCTGGATCAGCAGTCTGACCTGGCACATCCAAGTGCTGTTATGGAAAAAAATTTCAGAAGAAGGAACATACATCTTCACAACCAGCAACGGGCTTGGCAAGTATGTAATTTTGCCTAGGGCTTAGGGTTATGCATACATTTTTATCTGTTTGTTTTGTTTGTGTGTGAAGGGGAGCCTTGGCGCAGCGGTAAAGCTGTGGCCTTGTGACCATGAGGTCACGGGTTCGAGTCGTGGAAACAGCCTCTTGCAGAAATGCAGGGAAAGACTGCGTACAAAGACCCCAAAGTGGTCCGACCCTTCCCCGGAGGGCCCGGACCCCCGCGCAAGTGGGAGCTATGTGCACCGGGCTGCTCTTTTTTTTGTTTGTGTAGTTTTAGTTCAGTTCTGAAGTCATAATAATTATGTTTCAATCTGCTTCTAATTCTGTCAAATGTAAATGCTTTTTAATGCTTTTCTGCTATCCTTTTGAGGAACAATTTTTTATTATATCATTGCTTCTGTTTAGGAATCTTCTGAAGGTCAAAAAATGCTAGAATTTCGCAAAAGCCTACCAGCTTACAAGGAGAAAGATGCACTCTTAGCGGAAATATCTCAAAATCAGGTGTTCAGTT
The DNA here is from genome assembly GCA_964058865.1 of Eleocharis quinqueflora. Taxonomy (NCBI): domain Eukaryota; kingdom Viridiplantae; phylum Streptophyta; class Magnoliopsida; order Poales; family Cyperaceae; genus Eleocharis; species Eleocharis quinqueflora. The sequence goes on along the minus strand of CAXKVX010002778.1, from coordinate 13,525 downwards.
ACTTTTCAGCTATTATATTTTCTTATGAATAAAAAAGCTTTGACCTGATTTGGTGGAAAATGACTAGAGCTGTATATATTCTGTGAACAGGTTATTGTAATTTCAGGTGAAACAGGTTGTGGTAAGACAACCCAAATCCCACAATACATTCTAGAATCTGAGATAGAAGCTGGACGGGGGGCCACATGCAGCATAATTTGTACCCAGCCACGGCGAATCTCTGCCATTGCTGTTTCTGAGAGGGTTGCAGCTGAAAGAGGCGAGAAGATCGGGGAATCAGTTAGTCTCATCTTCCGTATGTTAAAATATTGGTTATGGGTGTGCAACAGATGTACTGCATATTATAGTTGATACTTAGATTTTTATTTGACTTTGTGGAATTGTAGGTGGGGTATAAGGTGAGATTGGAAGGAATGAAAGGCCGGGACACAAGACTGCTGTTCTGTACCACTGGTATTCTCCTGAGGCGGTTGTTAATTGATCCAAGTCTGAAAGGTGTTACACACGTTATAGTTGATGAGATACATGAGCGTGGCATGAATGAAGGTCTCTCTCTCTCTCTCTATCTATCTATCTATCTATCTACTTTTTATCATCTTACATTATATCTTAAGAATGAATTATAGGCGAGCTGAGGGGTTCTTCTTATTTCATTCAGATTTTTTGCTGATTGTACTAAAAGAGTTGCTTGTGAGACGACCTGAGTTGAGACTGATACTGATGAGTGCAACTCTGAATGCTGGGCTCTTCTCCTCCTATTTTGGTGGGGCCCCCATGATCCACGTTCCAGTAAGTGATAATATCTTTTATAGCTTATCTTGCTTGTAACAATGTCTTCCAATAACTAACTCTGTGCCATTTATTTTGTTCCTCTTCTTGTTTTTTTTTTCTTCAAATGGTCAGGGTTTCACGTATCCAGTGAGAAATCATTACTTAGAGGATGTACTGGAAAAGACGGGGTACAAATTGACTCCTTACAATCAAATTGATGACTATGGCCAAGATAAGTCTTGGAAGATGCAAAGGCAATCTCAAGCACTTAAAAAAAGAAAAAGCCAGATTGCATCATCTGTTGAGGTAAACTTAAAGATAATGTTCTAACGGTTGTGCCAACCTCCATCTCCGTGTTTCATACAAAGACTAGATGTTTTTTTTTAACTCCTAGCTAGCACGCTAACATGTAACATAAGGTGAAAATGAAATGACCTATTTTGTCATAGATATGAAAAGAAAGTTTCATGGAAGTTTCATGAGTCTGATACTATTCTGTGGACTTCAACTTAGCTGGAGACCTATCATGGTGATTGGGTTGCACTAGTGCTTGGCTTTTATCAGTGCTATAAACAATTGATTCCATAATAATGTTGGCAGGAAGCTTTAGAAGCTGCTGATTTCAGAAACTACAGCTCGAGGACCAGAGATTCTCTCTCATGCTGGAACCCAGACTCAATTGGGTTTAATTTAATTGAAAATGTTCTGTGCTACATCTGTCAGAAAGAGGAACCTGGTGCTATTTTGGTTTTCATGACTGGCTGGGATGACATCAATTGTCTAAAAGAACAGTTACAGGCGAATCCACTTTTGGGTGATCCTTCTAGGGTTTTACTTCTTACTTGTCATGGCTCCATGGCCAGCACAGAACAGGTATTTTCAGATATGGACATGCTTCATACAAATGATACTTCATATATTCTCATACCAGCTGTATGGTTTTGTTTGGTAGCAATTGATCTTTATCTTCCTTTTAAATATCTTTTCTCCGACCAGATCCTTAGTTCTCTGTAATGAGGCTTAAAGTTATGATCTGAACTTTTCTCTTATCAACTAAAACATATTGGTAATGCGTGGTTCAGCTCAGTAGCATGTTAGTGCCATTTGTGACCTACAATTCATACTTGTTTGTCCCTACACTTATCTGTCTTGGTTTCAGAAATTGATTTTTGTAAGGCCAGAAGAAGGGATCAGAAAAATTGTGCTTGCCACAAATTTGGCTGAGACAAGCATTACTATAAACGATGTGGTATTTGTGGTAGACTGTGGGAAGGCTAAGGAGACATCATATGATGCTTTGAATAATACTCCTTGCTTGCTTCCAACTTGGATCTCTAAGGCTTCTGCTAGACAGGTATTTGATAAGTTGTTCCTTTTTATATTCTATCATAATTTTTGTTTAATTGTTGAAAATGAGAAACGGTCAAACAAGTAATATCCTTTTTATATTCTATCACTGTTATCACTTTTCAGTACATGTTCTGTTTCTCATTATTTTTTATTTTATTTTTTAACTTTTGTGAACTAATGTTGGTGATGCTTGGTAAAATATAGAGGAGAGGAAGAGCGGGTCGGGTGCAACCTGGAGAGTGCTACCACCTCTACCCTCGGTGTGTTTATGACTCGTTTTCTGATTACCAACTTCCAGAGCTTTTGAGGACACCTCTTCAATCCCTTTGCCTCCAAATTAAGAGCTTGCGTCTTGGAAGCATATCTCAGTTTCTCTCAAAGGCTTTACAATCCCCTGAATCCTTATCGGTAATGTGCTTTAGTTTGGTATCAGATGCCATCTATGTGAGACCTGTATCTTTAATTATTTATTGTACAGTAAAACTTGTTGCCAGGCATAGTACCCTGTCCCTATAATAAATCATAATTTACTGCAGCAGAACATAAAAAGAGAAATTTCCTTGCACAAGTGATGAGCTAGTATGATCTGGTAGGCCGGAACCAAACTATACATGCTGGGTGAGATGCATGAAAAATGGTGTCCATAAGTTATGGTAGCATGCAGCAGTTTGAATTTTGCTGCTGGTTCTATGTGCAAATTGTTTATGCATTTGCAGTTGTACAGCTGCTGTTACTGAAAGATATTATATTTTGCAGGTGCAAAATGCCATCGACTATTTAAAGATAATTGGAGCCTTAGATGGAAATGAGGAACTAACACTTTTAGGTGCTTATTTCATTTAGCAGTTACCGTTGGGTGGCAATGAAATTCCCTTATTCCTTAGATATGAAACTTTCTCCTTTTATTTTATCAGGTCGGCATCTTGCAATGCTGCCAGTTGAGCCGAAGTTGGGCAAAATGCTCATATTTGGGGCTATTTTTAATTGCCTCGACCCAATACTGACAATCGTTGCTGGTCTTAGTGTGAGGGATCCATTTCTTACCCCATTTGACAAGAAAGAAGTAAGAATTTCTTTTTGGTTGGTGTTTCAAAGATACTTGGCAGGAATTTTCAAATTGTGATGCAACTAGAATCATCTTAATTGTTGACCTGTCTTAACAAGATCATAGTCAGGCGAAAGAAAAATATTTCTCTTTTCAGATTGGGTTTCATTTCTAGCGCATTCCAATTTATTTGGGAATAAAGGCTTTGTTGTTATTGTTGTATATGCATATTGTTATGCTTAAATGCAGCAAGCAGACTCAGCAAAGATCCAATTCTCCTGCCGGGATTATAGTGACCACCTTGCACTGGTGCGTGCCTATGAAGGATGGAAGGAGGCAGAGAGAACGGAAGGTTCCGGATACGACTTCTGTTGGAAGAACTTTCTTTCCTTCCAAACACTGAGAGCCATTGATTCTCTCAAGAAGCAATTTTTTTCTCTCTTAAAGGACGCTGGCCTTGTTGATGGAACCCTAGATAAGTGCAACCAGTGGAGCAGGGATGAGAGCCTTATACGAGCTGTTATTTGTGCGGGATTATACCCTGGTGTGTCTTCTGTTGTGGTACGTTTTTTTTCCTTCTGAAGAAAGAGGTAATGAGTGAGGATAAATGAATGAAGCAAGTTTAGATGCTTTATCTAAAATAGTACAAAGATGGGTGTGCGTCGGCATGTCGGCTTCAAGGACACACCGGCACTTCAATCTGGATCGTTTATTTCTTTTACCGCCTTGATCTGAGCCGTTTATTGTTTGGTTGGTTAATATGTGGCAACTTATCTTGCGGTTCCCGTGTAGAAGTTTGAAATTTGCTAAATTCCTTTGCGTTGCACTCGCCACATGGATTAAATAGAGAATCTAATTTTAATAATAACCATATATACTATCAATTTTTTGAGCGAAGCTCAAATTCCAGCTCTAGTTCATATTTATTTAATTTCTTTCTACAAAAGGTTTGAATGCCACATATTCTGGGTGAATTTTTCGCAACTTGATTTACTATGAAATATTATGTATCAATCTTATCATATTAAGTATTTTGTTGCTTGAAGAACTTAGTTGCTTACCTTTTTTTGTGTGTATAGAACAAGGAGAAATCAATTTCACTAAAGACGATGGAGGACGGGCAAGTGATGCTCTATATGGTAAGTATACAAGTTGTATTGCAAATTACTTCTCTAATTCGCTTTGTTGATATTCCGACAGACATTTTCTTTTCTTTTTATTTGTTTAAACTTTAAAGAATTCTGTGAATGGCCGTGAGTCAAGAATACCATATCCATGGTTGGTATTTAACGAGAAGGTGAAGGTCAACTCAGTATTTCTCCGAGACTCCACTGGTGTATCGGATTCTGTGCTTCTACTTTTTGGTGGCAACATTTTGCGGGGTCCACTTGTATGTTTATCTTTCTATCTCAACAGCTGTTCATCGTTTGGCAAGCTGTACCAGTTCATGCAGTTTGTGTTTTGGAATTAAAAAAAAACTCCGATTGTAACAGAATGTTTTCTACCATATCTTGGTTGCAGGATGGGCATTTGAAGATGTTGGGAGGCTATCTGGAGTTCTTTATGAAGTCTGATCTTGCATCACTTTATTTACACCTGAAGAAAGAGCTTGAAGAACTAATTCAATCCAAAGTAAGTGTTCGTCCTCTCTCTTTTTCTATGATAAATATAGTTTGATGGGAAAGAATAATTTGATTCTGGACTCCGGTATTATGTGTCAGTACTTCAGCACTTATTGCTTTGTATATGATAAATAATCTACTGTGCTTTTATTAGTTTCCCTCCTAGGTCTTATTTGTTAAACTCATAGTGCTTATTCTTTTAGTTAAGTAATAAACCTCCTTTTAAGAATTTCATCCTATTGAGTTAGCCAGACTCACTAGCATGAGTTCAATTTGTAATGTCATTGAATTGACATAGTTCAGAATTGCAATACAATTCAGAGCTGACAAACAATTTTAGAGGATAAATTTAAGCTTGCCCAATTGGGTCAATTCAGAGCTGATAAACAATCTTAGAGGTAAATTTAAGCTAGCCCACTTGGGTTAGAGGGAGGTTTATGGCAACAAAAAATGGTGTAGATTTAGTTTGGAGTCCGAGGTTGAGGCATCATGGAAGAGCTTAACAGAGCGATGAAACTCTGGAGGAAGGCATGAAGACATAAAGACATACTGGTGCTTGGCATCATTGAAGTTGTGGAGACGGAGGTGGAGGCTGAATTTGAGGTGTTTCACGGTGGTATTGTCGGGGAGGCGGAGGTGGGAGAAAAAAAGGGAATGGATAAATTGAGAAATCCAGAGGGTAGAGGTGAAATGAGTTATATTATGGTTTCTAAATAAACGGTTATTATCACTGGTTATGATGTGATTTAGATGGCTAGAATGGATTGCATAAAAAATAGACTGTAGGGCTTCACATATAAAAAATGGGTCCAGCAATATATCCGCTTTGGATTTGTAGCTTTAACAAAATAAAAACCATGGCATTTAGGCCCTTTTTAATTAGCTTGAATTATAATGGAGCTGAATTTATTAGCCCAATGGAGCTGGAGTTATGTTCATTTGTGATCGGACCTGATCAGTTTAGTTCGGTCTGTCTCAAAGTTCAAACGAGCAAAGCTAACACGGGCTATTTCTCATATCAGATATGAGCAAGCCATGTGCCGAAGTAAAAACTTGCAGACCGATCCCAAATACACAGATTACCCTTCTCTTTGAATAATGATAATTCAGGAGCTAAAATTGCCTTCTAGTTGAATTTAGTTCTCCAAAATAAATTGATTACTTGTTTGATGCAGCTCCAAAACCCTAAATTGGATCAGCAAATTGGGGAGGAACTCTTATCTGCAATACGTCTGCTGGTAACAGAAGATCCATGTACCGGTCGGTTTGTCTATGGCCAACAAGAGAGGCCAAAATTAAGTCCAAAACCTGCTGCAACACCAGCTATGAAGAGGCCAAACAGCAAGAACCCGCTACCAACTAGTTTAGGAAGCGGTGGTGGCAATGCAAAGAGCCAATTGCAAATCCTTGTTGTTCGTGCGGGACACAATAACCCTATGTACAAAACCAAGCAGCTGAGCAGTGGCCACTTTAGGTAAACTTACATACTGCCACTGGCAAGTCTTTATATTAGGAACATACTCTAGGTTCATCTTGGTAATTTCCTATATAATATTGAATAAGGGCCAAGTGTCTCTGTCTGTACTGATCTCTTTGCATCTTGAAAGTATACGTGCAAAATTTACTGTATTTCCATGGTACTGCTGATAAACACACTATTGATGTTGTGGTTTGGTACTGACCTGTACTTGTGCATTAGAAATGATCACTAAGGTTGATCCTCATTAAAGCAAGGACTAGTGGAGTAAAGTATCCAAGATAAGTTCTTGTTTGACCGAAATGCATTTTTTTTTACGCAACTGAAGATCAACAAATTATAATGTGCATTTATTTTTCCTAGGTCAACAGTAGAGTTTAATGGTATGCAATTTGTTGGAGAGCCCTGTGGGAGTAAAAAACAAGCAGAGAAGGATGCAGCTTCTGAGGCACTCAACTGGCTATTAGGTGGCTGGTCGGGGTCGGGAAATGGGGCCCAAGGGCCAGACTTAGATCACATCTCTATGATGCTCAAATCCCGCAAACCCAGCAAGCAACACCGTCGTCACTAAAAGCAATTTTTAAACCACAGACAGTGACAGGGTTCCTCAGTAGGTGATATGAAGAAGCTTTGGGGTGGACCATTTTTTAAACCAAGACAGTCATGCTACTAAATTTCAAATTTTACCAGGGTTTTAGATGTTTTTCATATAATTAGGTAGACAGGAAGGGATGCCATAGATGAAGCATAATTAATTAGCTATAGATACCTCACAATATACAAGTAATTTATGGGTGCCCCAATAATTTTTTAATGGGCAGTACAACCCGGGTATTTTGTAGTGAAGGAACCTCTAGAAAACAGAAACATAGGCTTGTTATGTTTTATGGGGGAGAGGTGATATGAACCCCTTGTATATTCATTCATAATATTTTATCTCCATGTGCTAGATTACATGATCTTATGTGGCATTCTATTGTCCTTCTTCGTTATGATAGTTTTTTAATTCTGATTTTGCAAATGCCACTCTTTTGTTCTATTGAAAAAATATATATATATTTAATTCCTTAAATCTCTGCTCCAGTTTTGTATTTTGGTTTCGTCTCAGTAAATATCAAGTATTTAGCATATGAACACCTCTGATCCCATTATAATATTCTTTCATGGGTATACCAATCTTACTATAGTATAGACACGGAATATTTGCTGGTCTAATGTCAATTAAAATTGATGAGGTGGCTCGAGTTTTTCAAAAAATAAAATCTGACTCAGTCACACAAGTACACAACAGAAGTGTTATCCCAAATAGGGTGCTACAGTAAAATGGTAGCATATTCACCTTTTACTAGTGAAATTGCGGAACAAACACTTTCTGGCAGAGAGCAGATCTACCACAAACTTAAAAATTTAATAGTTTGGTATTATTTAATTTGATTTGAATGTATGGGTTATCTGAGCGGCATCTCCGGCTACTGTAGCGGGTCAGAGGAGGCATATTCATCCAATGCGAGCTCTGTAAGGATGAATTCATATCTGTTGTCATTATTATGATGGCACTAATTTGTCATTGTTTCACTGACAAGTGGACTCTACAAATAATGGAATCTCCTGAATCAAATCACAACCGTTCAAATTAAAGGCAGCTGTTCAGATTCAATGACAGCGGATCATGACAGAGAAATAATGGCAGCGAATACGGATCCGTGTGAGGATGAGCAGGAAGTTGAATGGAGTAAAGCCAAAGCTCAGACTTGAGACTTATCAGTGAATTTGCAGGGATTAGTCTTTTCCTTGATTAGTGGTCTCTTGTTTTTGATGCCTAATTAATCGCAAAACCCACGTTGGTCGGCTCTTTGCCTACATCAGCTTGGGGTTAATTAATATTACCAGACGTACTAACAAATAACTAATGTTTCTAACGCTCTTCTTTCTTTTTCTTTTTCTTTTCACTTAAACCGATATTTCAAGCCGTCGTCAGAAGACTCGCTGATTTGTACATCAAACTGTATCTTTGTCTTCTTTGTTTCTTATTTATTTACATTGTTATACCTATCTGTCTCAAAAGTATATTTGGATGGAGGAGCTGATATACATATTTCTCTGTTGATACTTTCATCGATACTCGTGTATTATGCATAGTAGACGAATTGTTATGCATACAATTTTATACTGAAAAATAATTATGCATGTTAGACATTTGTTATGCATTTTAAGCTAAAAATATAAATGTTGATGTCTTCATCGATATCTCATCGTTATGTATGTTAAACGAGTTGTTATATATATCTAATATGCATAATAATTTTTCAATACAAAAATAACATGCATAACAATTCATTTAACATGTATTACAATTTGTCTAAATGAGGTGCAGATGAAAAAGAGTGCACAACATTTTTCCATTTGAACCATTTTCCATTAGAACGTCCCTGTGATGGATGTGAAAATTAAGCTTTTGTGGGGGTATCTGGCAACTTCTCTAATCTTTTGCAAGAAAACGCATTTAATATACATAGAACACATCATCAAGGGGAAATCCGTATGAGCTGTCCAATAAGTTGAAGTTTCACCTACTTCTCTTTTTTCTCTCCTTATAATTAAAGTTTTTATTGGAGGTTTACATTTTTTTAATATACAATCTTTCAAAAGGGTCCATTATATGATGCCTAGTTGGAAATTGAGAAGTCTTAACAGCGCACAAGGCATATACTTTTAAGATGCTCATCCTACAAGGACAGATATATTTGCGTGCTTACACTTCAGGTAAGTTATCATACTTACCGATAATATTTCGAATTTCAAAATATAAATATTCTTTTTTCATATTAAAATTTTCTTGAAAATTAAAATTTTTATTTTTAAATTTTTTACTATTTTATCGGATAATTGAAAAATTTATTAATTCAACGACTTACATAACTCTCAAATTAAAAAAACTTATACTCATTTGATAAAATAGTTAAAAAAATAAAAAATTGGTCCCTAAGTAAATTTTAGTATGGATAACATTTTCAACGGTTCGGATTGGTCATTTGCATTTTGAAGTTCGAGATATGAGTCGTAAGCAGGCTATGGTGCTTATGTATGTAAGCACGAGGCTTTATCGTGCTTACGATCATATCTTCAATTGAAAATACAAATGGATGACTCGAACCGTTGAAATGTTGTCTGTACTAAAATCTATTTGGAAATCGATTTTTTTTTACTATTTTATCGAATAGGTAGAAAATTGAGTAATATAACGATCGATTGATCTCCAATTTAAACAATTTTACACCCATCCAATAAAACAATTTTACACTCATCAACATTCGGCCCGAATGCGTGGTCTACGACCCACGATCTGTAAATGATCTTGCAGCAGTAAAACAATTTTACACTCATCAACAATTTTACACATCAACATTCGGTCCGATAAAACAATTTTACATTCATCAAAATTCGGCCCGATAAAACAATTTTACACTCATCAACATTCGGTCCTCGACCTTGGTCTAGTAGTCCCTTACCTCAGAGCATTAAATGATCTTGTAGCAGTAAATGACCTCTGACATTGAAGGACAAAAACTGAAGAAATTGTGGAATATCAGCACCAGCTGCACCCCAAGAATACGATCAGATATGATAGTTAATATTATAATCTTGTATTTCAATATTGCACTTAAATGAAACTGTTTGAGAATAGGTTATATATACCTCCATTATTTATTACGAAGGACATCTCTCACTTGTCATAGGTTAGCTACTCAAGTAATAAACTTTAGATTTCCATATTGTTCTCTTTCAGATACAATTTACTTTGAGATCCGATTATTTGTGCTTTCGTTGAGAGTTATCTTCCTTTCAAGAACTCACCCCATCAGTCATGTCGAATTCAGGGACATCCCATTGGACGAGACGGTCTGTCATACGTACCAAAATACGTTCAACCACACAACCACACTCCTCTATGAATTTTTGATAATTCACCTTTATCTCCTCCATCACCCTCATCGGGTGCACAATCCTTAATCGCTCGCATTTCATTACCTTCTCCTTTAACACAAACCGCCCAACCGACCGCCATTTCACCCACCTCATCAATTTCTCCAAACTCTTCGCTCTGAAATCAACAAATTCGTCATCTGATACCTCCTCCTATGCCAAACACACATACTGCCACAACAACATCATTTCAAATGAAAACCAATAACATACGAAGAAATCCATTCAGAAATGTTGGGGGTACATCTCACCATGGGTGCGTTTGGATCATGTCATGGTTAGTGCAAAAATAGTGCTCTAGATTAGTGTTTGAAATAGTGCAAAAATAGTGCACATTTGGAGTAGTGATGGTGATAATTAGTAACGAATAATAATAATAAAATAATAAACTATTGATATCAATTTAGAATAAAATAATAATAAAATTATAATAATATAATAATAAAACACAAATGACAATGATACAAAATAAAAAAGTAATAATAAAATAATGACAATAATAAAAATATAAAATAATAATAATGATAATAATAATAAAAACATAATAATAATTGTAATGACAATAATGATAATATAATAATAAATAATATAACAATACTAACAAATAATATAATAATTATAATAATAAATAATAATAAAAATAAATTTAATAATACATAATATAATATAATAATAAATAATGACAATAAATAATAATAATAACAATAATATTAATAAAAAACTAATAATATAATAATAATATAATAATTACAATTACAATGTAATAATAATACATTAATGACAATAATGATAATATAATAATAAATAATATAATAATACTAACAAATAATATAATAATATAATAATAATTATAATGATAAATAATAATAAATAATATAATATAATAATAAATAATGACAATAAATAATAATAATAACAATAATATTAATAAATAAAAAATAAAATAATAATATTAGTGATAATAAAAAGTAATAATAAAATAATGAAAATAATAATAACATAAAAATAATAATTATAATAATAATAATATAATAATTTCAATTACAATGTAATGACAATAATGATAAATAATAATAAATAATAATAATAAATTTAATAATAAATAATAAAATATAATAATAAATAATGACAATAAATAATAATAATAACAATAATATTAATAAATAATATAATAATAATGATAATGATAAATAATAATAATAAATGATAATATAATAATTATAATGATGATGATAATAATTATAATAATAATAATTATTATTATTATTAGAATTATATTGGTAATAATTAGAAATAAATAAATAAATAATTTAACGATGGTAATGATAATATATAATATAATAATAATAATAATAATAATAATAATAATAATAATAATAATAATAATAATAATAATAATAATAATAATAATAATAATAAATGATTTTTGCTATCCTTACAACCACTAACCTTGCTAACCCAACCAATTGACGGGTTAGCGGATTAGCAACTATTTGGCACTAACTCAAAATAGCTAAAACATGTTTGTATCGTTTTGAAGTTCAGAATAGCAGCTATTCTCGGGTTTCCTCCTATCGAATGTGGGGAACTTTTATGTTCCTCAACCAAACTCAAGGAACCTTCTCTTCTTTCAATGGAACACGGGAAGCTTTCCTCCTCTCCAGCCGAATATGAGAATTAATCAATCCTATCAACCGACCAATTCAAGTGGATTTTCTCCTATCCAGATGAATGCAAGAAACCCTACTACGATGCAATCAATTTATGTTGGTCATCTCTTCGGTTCACCCAATACGAATGAGTTTTCGAAAAATCTGTCTTTCCCAATGGTGAGTTTGAGATGGTGATGTGGCATAGGCTGCAGAATCTTGAAAAAGAGATTCATCAACCAAATCTTTAACCTGAAGTTCTCTCTAATGGACCTTTAGCTAGAGCTCTATACACGACTAAAACTCATTTGAATGCCAACATACCAAGTCTTGGAAATTTTGAATCTATACGATCCAAATTCTCTAGGCTGAAAGCTTGTATGGTGAGTTTCCGAGAATGGCTTCGTTTGGTAGGGTACTCGGATGATGTTGTTAAAAAATATTGGAGCTTAGTAGAAAGACTAAGGTCAAGTAATAAGGCGGAAGCGTTTTTAGTCAACAATTATAATTCATGCTTTTAGACCTTAATCACCTAGCTAAAATTTCAGCAAGCAAGTTCTAAGAATAATAGAGCAATTTACAAATCAACAAAGAGCTAGAATAATAAAGAGAGAGAGAGAGAGAGAGAGAGAGAGAGTAAAGAGCAGGAGCAATCAAGAGAACTCAAGAACAGGCGATATAACGTGGTTCGGCCTACATCCACGGGACTCTTGGAACCAAAATTTTCTTTCGGGACCGGCTCTACTAACAAATAAGTGTTCTTTACAATTTCAGGATCGATCTTTGATTTCTTCTAAACAAGCAAACCAATCTTCGATTCCTAGACCAATGCAATGTGTTACACCACTCTACATGATAAACGGTGATTGACTACACAATCAAGAACATGGATGCACTACTTGATAACACAAATGTAGTGTACCAAAGGCTAGAAAATAGCAAAAGAAAAATTGTTGGATTGACAATTAGACTATGGAGGCTATCCTAACTCTCTCAGGTTTAGGTAGCTGTAGGAGAATGTTTTGTTGCTCTTTCTGATGCTCAATTAGATGTTTGGAAGCTAGTGGAGGGGTTCAGATATCTTCCTGATTCGTCTCTCCTTCATATATATAGGTTGAGCACTTCTTGGAGTCTTGAAAATGGCCTAAAGCATTACAAAATTTTGCAACGCATTATGGAACCCACAGGTTGACAACTTTTCAGAATTGCCCTTTTATGCTTCTATGACTATCTTCTGGGCTATCTTGAGCAGGAACCCGTTACAACTGGTTGGGAACCTATTATAACGGGTGGCAAGGCGTTATGACACGTCTCTGGAGCATTACAATAATGCATGGCTCTGTGAAACACCTTCTCTACTCTGCTATTCTCCTTTTAACCCGTTGTGACAGGTTGGGCACCAATTATGACAGGTTGCGACCCATTGTGACGAGTTCATGAAGCATTATGGTAATGTATGGCTCTGTGAAGCCATCTCTTGATATCTTGCGCATGTCTTGACTTGTGTTAAGCATGTTTGAGCCTTTCAACATCATGTTGTACCTGTGTTAATCTGCATCTCACTAAAACTCAATTGTGCAAGGTTAATACTAATTTGTTTTGCAAATTATCAAACAAGAGATGAGTT
>CAXKVX010002777.1:0-48780 GCA_964058865.1 Eleocharis quinqueflora | reverse complement strand
AACCGTTCGTGCTCCACATTCACTATTTTCAATTTAAAAATTCCAACGACCTATCCGAACCGTTCAACATGATCTACATATTAAAATCTACTTGGAGATTGAATTTTATATTTTTTTGAAATTGTTTGCTATTTTTTTAAAGAGGTAGAAAAGTTGCTAATCAAACGGTTTCTAAACCAACAAAAGTTGTGATTTTCATACCTCTCTAAAATATAACAAAAAATTCAAAAAAATATAAAATTCAATCTCCAAATAGTTTTAAATATGTAGATCATGTTCAACGGTTCGGATCGATCGTTAAAATTTTCAAATTAGAGATACGATGTAGAGCATTAGCGGGTTGGTGCTCCATAGAGCACCCTAGCCTATCTCTCTCTCTCTATATATAATAAATTAGCACTAAATATACTCTTAATTAATTAATTAATTTGTCTCATGTCACATGGTGCTCTAGATTTCAGAGATAAATAAAATCAAACAATGATGATGAAGAGGAAAAACATGGTAACAAAATTTGCTAGAAAAATGCATAGATCAAAACCCTAAATCTCATGTTATAAAGCTTTGATTTAAACTAGAGGAGGCACGTAATTCCGCCACTGTCTATGTCTTTTTAATATAAAAAACGACCATGTCATTATCTATGTCGTCTCTATAAAAAAAAACCAAAAACAATAAAATTACTGTTTCTTGACACTGTAGAATTCACGATGCCATCAATATTGAAGAATGATATATTGTGATTAGATATGCTTTGTTGCGTTGGCATAGAAGATCAAGGAGCATTTTTGGGAAGAAGAAGAGAAATGTTGTACAGGAAAAAGATGTAAACTTGACATAAATTATAGGCATTAATAATAAATTATTTATACTCTCGGCATGAATTCCCAAGTACTGTTTGTTATTTATTTATTTATTTATTTTGTGAAATAAATTCCCGAGTAGAGTACTGACATCCATTAATTGATTGACATTACATAATTTTGAGAACAGACAACAATAAAACAAGCAAAGAGGTGAAAGCAAATGGAATGGCAGAGACCAGAGACCAGAGAGAGAGAGAGCTATTGTTGAACAGTTGCCAACACTATTTGAGTGCAACTCTGCGTCTCCTTTTTGCATTGCTTCTCTTTTCTTCTAATTTGACTGTTCTTGCATGTGACATTTATTTGTAGGTGCCATTAATTAATTTGACAAATGCCATTATTTTGCATTCACCTCTCTACGTCAACTTTGGAGAGATCAGAGATGCAATAAGTTAATTAGTTGATGCGCTACCTGTTACTTGTGCTGAACAATAATATACCGTCCTTCACTCCTTCTAATTAATGTTTAAGCTGTAGCTATATATCTTAAATTAATTAAGATTCAAATAATTTTAATTTGTTTTATTGTTCCAATAGTCCACCCAAGTCACTAGCTAGATATAATATAACTCAATTCAAATTTGAAAAATACTGGCTCTCTTAGCCAAACTTTGATAACAAAATAATTGGATGGTGGTTTCTATATAAACTTGGCTATAATAATGTAAAGGACTGAAAATTCAAAATGAAACAAATAAGAAATAAATTAAAGGAATGGAGCAAAAATATGAGAAAAGAAGTTAATGACAAAAAAACATCAAATTATTCAATTACTAGATGATTATGAAAAATCTGCAGAAATAAGAGAATTAGTAGATGAAGAAGTAAGTAATTACTACACATAAAAAAAAGAACTACATGATATTCATCATAATGAAACTATATATTTGGCACAAAGAGCTAAACACAAATGGATAACAGAAGGTGATGCTAACACTAATTTTTTTCCAAAAAATTGCATCCCAAAAAAGAAAAAATAACTTCATCTCCTCACTGATAATTAATGATGAGGAAATAATTATTAAACATGCAACCTCCTTCTATAAAGACTTATTAGGAACTGATACTCAGACCTGGGCTAACTTTCTAGATGAATCACGGGAAGAAAATGAAAAAGTAATCATAGAAGAAAATAAAACCCTAATATCTCCTTTTAGTCTAGAAGAAATAAAAAATGATCTATTTCAAATGGGGGTTGACAAGGCCCCTTGACCTGATGAGTTTCCTATGTTATTTTACCAACACTATTGGGACATAGTCAAACAAGATATTTGAGATATGTTCCAAGACTTTTATGAAGGGAAATTAGATATTGCATGTATAAATCGAGCCATAATTTGCCTAACTCCCAAAAAGCAAGATGCATCTGTTATTACCCAATACAGACCTATAAGTCTAATAAATTGCATCTATAAAATATTCACTAAATATCTAACTAATAGAATGTGGCCAATCCTTAAAAGACTCATCAGTCCCACACAAATTACATTCTTAAAAGGAAACTACATACTGGAAGGTGTAGTCACTGCACATGAAATATTACAGATGTAAAAAAACATAAATAGCAAGATATTCTAATTAAAATAGATTATGAAAAGACATTTGATAATATAAATTGGAAATACATCTTAAAAACTTTACAACAAAGAGGCTTTCATCCTACCTGGATTGCTTGGATACAAGTATTGTTAAAAAAGAGTTATAGTGCAGTGAGTATCAATGGTAAAATTGGTCCCTATTTTGAATGCAAAAAGGTCTTAGGCTAGGAGACCCCATATCTCCTTAACTATTTATACTAGCTACAGAAGGGTTACAAAAGGATGTTAGCTCTAGGGATAAGAAATAAACATTATGAAGGTTTAGGCCCACAACTTCATAATGGACAAAAAAAATTTAAACTTTCAATATGTTGATGACACCATTCTATTTCTTAAAGCAAATGATATAAGTATAGAAAAAATAAAAATGACTCTACACATATTTGAAGGAATATCAGGATTAAAAATTAACTATAATAAAACAGAATTAATACCCTTAAACCTGTCAAACCATATAGCTGAATCTTATGCAAATATATTCGAATGTAAAATAGGTAAATTACCTATAAAATATTTAGGTTTACATCTTCATTGGAAGAGACCACCAAGAAATGATTGGCAACTAATTATAGATAAAGTACAAAACAAATTGCCTATGTGGCAAGGTAAAATGCTATCTATGGGGGGTAAATTACTTTTGATAAACTCAGTGTTATCAGCTATCCCTTTATACTACATAGCCTTAAATAAAATTCCTAATTGGGTAATTGCTAAATTAGATAGTATTAGGAAACAATTTCTATGGACAAGATCAAACATTTTAGGTAAAAGAAAGTATGCATTGGTAAAATGGACAAAAATTTGTAGAACAAAAGAGAATGGAGGATGGGAGTATCAGATATTAAGCAAGTAAATGTGGCCTTACTGTGTAAATGGGGATGGAACTTTCTATACAAAGAACACACATGACTATGGAAAACAATAATTCAAGTTAAATATAACAAATTCATTCTTGAGGCATCACCATTCTGGAAAGATGTCAGTCAAGAATACAAGTTTTACAATATTATGTAGTCACATTATAGGTAATGGGAATAACATAAAATTTTGGCATGATATATGGTATAACAACTGTCCACTAAAACTAGCTTTTCCATTAGTATATGAAAAAGTAAAAAAAAAGACAATGTCACACTATCTCAAGTATGGAATAATGGTGAAATAAAACTATTCTTAACCAGAGGAGTCAGCAAAGACATGAGGGTTCAAAAAAATGCTATTATATCATTATTACAAAGTATACATCTAAACAATGAATCATATTCTGTTAGTTGGAATCTAGAAAACAATGGTATATATACTGTAAAATCTATGTATAAGTTCTTAAATTTTGGAGGTTTACAAGTCAACATAAATAAAACTATATGGATTCTAAAAATACATTTAAAGATCAAATTATTAACATGGCTAGCACTTAACAATAATCTGTTAACAAAATATTACATGTAGGGGATGGATATGACCAACTAATTGTATATTATGCGATAAACAGGAATCAATTGATCATTTATTCATTTACTGTCAGGATAGTATGCAATTCTGGAGTTTGATAAATCTACACTTATCAAATCAGGGGTTAGTTGTTTTTAATCTAGGATCTTTAGAGAAAATTTGGTATAGCATACTACAACTTAATAATAATGGTATCCAAAAATGGGGTGCTTTACTAGCTGCCTTCCTGTGGATAATTTGGAATGAGAGAAATAACATTATATTCAACTCAGCAACTAAAAGGCAAACTAACACTATATTCAGAAATGTAATCAATTTATATAATTCATGGATAGGTACACAAAATAAATTATTTCAAATACTCCAATTATAAAAAGAGAGCAATCAAATTGTAGACGAAGCTCTTGTCTTCTCTAATTTGGGTGGCATAGAGTTGGAGCAGGAAAACTGTGATGAAGACCTATTGGATGAAGAATAGAAGAAAATGATTTACTTAGTAGGAATGTTAAGAATGATAGGGGATTAATTTTGAAGTAGTTCCTTTGGCCAAGCATTTGTTAGGGATTAAGAAATTCTTGGCGAAGGATATGCCTAAACATGTTTCTTTTCTTTCTGCTTTTTGTTTTTGTGATGGTACAAATCTTATGTATCTCAATACCAACTATGTTTTTGCTTCCATGTTTGGAAGCCGGTACTCCATCTCGGGATTTGCTTTAATCGAAAAAAATATTGAATAAGTTCTTCTAATATAATTAATGAATAATAATTTTTAGTTATTTCAAATGTTTGTTGGATTTTGTAAATATTTTTCTAACGTAATAAATAATAAAATGTTTGCATATCAAATAAGGCGAATCGATCATTGAAAAAAGAAATATTTAGAAAATGTATTAATAATCGCCTATAATTGCATGGTACCTCAATCCACTGTGCATAGTTTTGGATAATTTAAAATATTCAGCAACGGAAATGAGTTAAAAGAAAAATTTGCATGAATGCATGCGAGTAATGTAAATTATGTAATGTAATGTGGAGATAGTGGAGATACAAGAATATCACTATTGAAAGGGACTATTATTGTAAATTTGCATGAATCGCCTATTACTATTGAAAGGGACTATTATTGTAGCCCCATGTAATAGTGGAGATACAAGAATATCACTATTAAACGTTTTTAAACCGGATCATATTGTCAATCCGCTATAAAAACATATCTATTATAGTAGACCACAATGTAAATCGATTATAAAAATGCATTTAAAAGCGGATGCTCTCTACCCGCTAAATAGGCTGTGACATCAAGGATCCGTTATAATAGGGTTTTTATAGCGGATTAAACGTGGAGTCCGCTATAAATCACAGAGTTCCACGTATTACCATGTAGTTTCAATCCAACTGTTGATTCATGTCAATCCAACGCTCCAAAAAAGTACATAGTCCCATGGATTGAGCCATAGATGTTTCTCCAAAAAATTTCGTTCTCTATATAAATATCAACTCCTCATCGTTCTTCATTCACTAAAATCTTCTCTCATTCTTTCTTCTTCCCACAAAAATCTTCTCACATTCTATTTTTGTCCTTCATATATATATATGAGGAGGGATCCATGGCCTCCTTCTCGTGGCCTCCACTCCGTAGCCTCCAACCCTATTTTCCACCAAAATCAATGAATATGGCCGATCCGGACCATTCAAAATATTACTCATACTAATATAGACTTAGAGACTAAATTTTAGATTTTTTTGAATTTTTTTACTATTTTATCGGACAGGTTGAAAATTGGATGTCTATAAGTCGTTAGATAAATCCAATTTTCAACCCGTCCGATAAAATAGTAAAAAAATTCAAAAAAATCTAAAATTTGGTCTCTAAGTCTATATTAGTATGAAGAATGTTTTCAACGGTCCGGATCGACCATTTTCATTGATTTTGACGAGGAGGCTAGAGGAGGCTACGAAAAAGGAGGCCAATGGATCCCCCCTATATATATATATATATATGTATGTGTGTGTGTGTGAGTTTTACGTATTACTGTAAACAAAGTTTTTTCTCACAACTCGTTTAATTATTACTGTAAAAATGAAATTGGTTTTTTTCATAAGATCGTTTAAAAATAAAATTAGGCTGTTCAAAATCTGCAACATGACATATTTGCAAATAGTCAAATTTTCTCTTGATTATATATTACGAACGAATATTTCTACAAAAATACCTATCAAATCATCAGTCAATTTCGCAATAAATGCAAAAGCTAGTAGCAACATTTTTTTAAATTTCAAAACATTTTATAGCGGGCCTTTCTTGATGTCCGCTATAATAGGTGTCTGTTATAGCATACTTTACTCTAAAAGTCGCTATAATAGTATAAGTATTTTGACTATTATGCATGTTATTAGATGCACACTAACAAAAACAATGCATAATAACGAAAATAACATGTATCGTAAGTAAAATAAATTTTCGTCAGAATTCAACTGGACGCGTCCAGCGTGAAAATTGATAATGGAATCGAATTTGAAATCAGCGGAACATTTACCTTAATAAAGAGCTTCTATCAAGTTTATGTAAATAGAATTCCTGAAATTTATACCTTTTTTTCTGGCAATAACGAGTGACTAATTCATTCATTAATTGCATTCAATCCTGCGGATCTTATTTTGTGGTAGAGATTAGGAGCTCATATGTCGGCCTATAGGAATTTCCTATACAGCTTCCAAATAAGTAAGCTGTCGTGGTGTAGTTGGTTATCACGTCAGTCTAACACACTGAAGGTCTCCGGTTCGAGTCCGGGCGACCCCATTTTTTCAATTTTAATATGTGTTTTTAACTTGTTATTTTAAAAAATTATTGTTGTGCCTAATTCTGGCGAGTGGCGACCCTAATAAACCAAATATAAATTTAGGATACGACATTTGAGTTTTTGGAATGTTTGATTAATATCATAAAATCACTTGCAAGTCAAAATTCTAAGTAAAAATGTTCAATATTTTTTAATTATAATTTTTCAAATGCGGTACTAATATTGATAGTGTCGGATACGGATCGACGACAAATAAATATGAATATGAATCGAATATTATCATATATGAATAGGAATATGGAATTAGTTGGGATGATTAAAAAAAGAAGTGGGCTTTGATCTCAAAGAATGCTCGTATTATATTTGAATGGAATGGAGTCCTGTATATATAATATTAAATGGAAATAATTTTGTTGATCTCTCTATTCGTTTGATGAGTTTACGAAACAAAAACAAAAAGAACTTGTTCAGATATAATAAATAATAATATTGGGAAATTGGGCCTCTATCGGTTCACTTGATACTTTCAGATTCAGATAATACATGGGCCATCTTCATATATTTAATCAAAGTATAACTGTATAAGTATAATAATCGGGCTTTAATACGACAAGTCACAAGTGGGTCAATACTTGGGGCCCAAATCCAAATCCAAATCCGGCCCAAGTTCAGTTTAGCTTTAGCCCGGTAAGATCCGTAATCTCCAGTTACTTTGGAAATTCGGAGACTTGCGGAACAAACCAGCCGGAACTAAACGCTAAAGAAAGAGAGAGGAAAGAAAGAAAGAAAGAGACAGAGAGAGAGAATTCTCGCATCGTCGTCGTCGGATTTGATCGGAGTTCTTCGAATCTGGTGAGTTCCCTTTCCCTATTTCAATCGAATCCCAATCCGATTTAGCAGCTATTTCGAATCAGGATTCATGTTTATCTCATCTGCTTGCTCGTCAATTCTAGTCTAAGATTAAGAGAGAGAGGTTTTACTTATTTTATTGCTTGTTATTTCCCCATCTGACCGAGTAATTTGTACTTCTGCTCTTTTACTTGTGCTAATGCTACCACACGTACTACTATGTGCCTCCAAAACATATGTTCAGTTAGAGCTAAAATGCTAAATATTATTGGTATCACCTCAATTGCCTCCTAATTGTCTTCAATTAGAGCTTACTATTAATATTGTGTTATTTCATAAACCTTGCAGAAGGCTTACTTACACAAATGGGGTTGTTTAAGGGCAGTTTCGTCTTTCTCACAGGACTTGGTTGCGGACTCTACATTGCCCAGAATTATAACGTGCCCAATGTCAAGAAATTAGTCAATACTTATCTCTTTGTGGCCAAGCATATTGAAGAAACTTATAGAAAACCCAAGAATGGTGATGACTAGTGCAGAGATCATTTTCCCAATAAACCTTCTATTCTTCAATTTTGTACCTACACTACATATCTTAGTTCTTAATTAGATGTTCAACTAGATAATCACTTTGCCTAGGATTTCTAAGATGTAATTCCTGTGTGGCCAATAAACATTTTTTGGAGATTTATTGGAAATTTGCAAGCTTTTCTTATATTATATTTCTTCTTCATCTTCATCTTCATCCCAATCTTGCTTTGTTTTTTATTTCAATACTGTGACATACACGAGAGAGCGAATAATTCATTGATAACGAGGCTCCATCACAGATTAAAAGTATTTGCCTCTTTATTTGGGCCAAATTCCTGCTTGTTTGTTGGTTGGAAATCCCATTTTGTTGTTATTTTTCATGTTTGTCTCTCTGATTATGGGTTGCAGCTTTTACTGTCTAAGATTATATGTTGTCCTAATTGTCCTAAGTGCATGCTCAGATGTGTGTGATGCAGAACCAACAATGCATTATATGCAAACATCAAGATATATTTCTAGAGTCAATGACAGGTAATTCCTTTGACCAATGGAACAACGGGTCATGTGTTAGTGGATCCTTGCATACACAAGAATTCGGTTGTGATCAGGAATGGATCTCTCAGCAGGTATGTGTTGTACCATTCTTTTTCCCCAATTTTTGTTGTCTTTTTATTGCTATATTCGTGTTTAGACTATGATTTTCAAGATGTAATTCTTTTTTAGCTAATTAACATGTTCGGAGTATTTGCTGGAAATATACTAGCTTTGACATTTAATATTGAACTCCTATTTTTTATTTAACCAATGACATATCTGAGTTGTATATTTTGTTGCTGATGAGGCTTAATAAAAATCATAGTTGTTGTTGTCTTGCAATGTTAACACATGAGATGGATTGTTGCTGAGATCATTGTATTGGATTTTAAGTTCAATACTAGCTTGATTGTCGGTTTGAACCAACATACTTGATAGACTTGATGTCAAATTTTGTTGTTTTTAATATTTGTTTTCCTAGATATGGCCATAATAGGTTCTCAATTGCATTATCAAATCTGCATGGCACTGCACCAATAGTTCAATTCTACGCTTACATCAAGATATCTGGAGTCAACAGCTGGTGCCCCCTCACTGTTAGCACTGAAAGAAGTTGGCCCATGCTGCCATGCATAAATATGTCCATAGCAGGAAAATGGTCTTTCATCAGGTATGTTTACCAGTTTGCATTTTTGTAAGGTGTTAGTAAAAAAAAACTATTTAACTCTGAAGTGTATGGGTTCTAATTGATTAATCTAAATGATAACTGCACCGCTGTTGGTCCATGCTAGTTTTAAACCTTGTTGTGCATACAGATGGCATTGCAATGGACAAAAGTAAGAAAAATAACAGTCAGTGAAGGAAAAGGAATCCTTTATCCCATTTGTTGCCCACATTTGTCTCACTCTAATTACATAATTTTTGCTGTTATCCAAGTCAAATACATCTGTTAAAGAAAAATATTTTGTTCCATCAATTCAACGTTTATTTTGTCATTTTATTAGTTTATCATGTTTCCTTTCTATTTTGCAATCACTGCAGCTAGCCTTGGTTTATTTGGGGAATCGAAAAACTTAGAAAAAGAGAAGAAAGCAAAGTTCCACGTACACTTGTAGAATAATAAAGAATGGTGTCACCAAACTTAAATATTGAAATTCTGGTCTCAGCAACCAGCTCCGAGTCTAAGAGTGTGGGAGTGCAAAAAGGGTAGTAGATGCCAAAAAAAGTTCAAAGTAACTCCTAAAATAGAGTAATATTTTGAAAAATGGTCCCTGAAGTATCGCCTTGTTGGGTTCTTTTTGTCGCCAAGTACAATGTGATGTGTACAATAGTTTGCTTCAGTGATACACATTCAGTGCAAATGAATAATTAAGCATTATGGTGTGATATTTTTTTGTTTGAATGAAAATTCCCATCAATGCTGATGGTGACCAGTAAATATGTCAACTAATGAACATGGTAGTTTGGTCAGTATTGTCTAAGGGAGCAAAATATAAACTATAAAACAATAGGTATGGGAATGGTAAATGGCGATCCTATCTGGACCATTGGTGTAGTTAACTCGATATAGGTAATACCCATGGCTAGGTGCTTAATTATTTACTGATCTAGACCTCTCATGGCATGGTCGAAGCTTAATTCAGTAATAAATATTAGCATTTCCTCTCTATTAGCATATTTCCCAGCTCACTTAACTGTTTTATCATGGCTATCCCTAGATTGGAGTCTTTAAAATAAACTCACGGACTGTGGAAGACTTGTGCATGTTTTAACTTTTATGCATTAAGTAATTGATTCTGCTGTGGGGCTGCAGGGAAAATCTATTGACAGTAAAGTTTGTCTGATTTTTCAGTCGAATTTATTTTTTAAAACTGAGATGTGATGCATCTGTATGGAGATTTTTCAGTTGAATTTATTTTTTATCATGGCTATCCCTGGAAGACGATTTCGAAGAGGAGGAAGAGGACAAAGACGACCTAGACGCTGATACCCAGCCCAGCCCATGTATACTGACGATCGTCATCACAATCACAAGGAATACTATCGAGGGAGGAGCCCTGCCAGAGAGCGAGACAGAGACAAAGATAGAGATAGAGATAGAGATAGAGACAGAGACAGAGATAGAGATAGAGACCGAGACAGAGACCGAGACAGAGATAGAAAGAATGATAGTTACAAATAAGGTATGTACCAGAACCATGTTTATTTCAGAACCATGCTGCCTGCTGGAAGCTTTTCCTTTGAAATCTAGTGCAAAGGATTTACTGCCACGGCATGTTAATTCCAAGAGCCGGGGTATTTTAAGAAGCTTCCTACATTAACAAATATTTACAAATGACCACCCCAGGTTTCTCTGTACTGACAGTGTACAGATGAAAAGTATGATGGATCATACATTCTAAAATTTCCCCTTTTTTCTGGTTGTCAGTTAATTTAAACAATGTAACTACACTAAAGTACTACTACTTTACTGGCCTGCATACAGGTCCTAAAATCAACAAAAAAATTATTGTTCATCTCATTTGAGTTTTTTTTATCAACCAAAGGTTTCATATTAACTTAACCCCATCAAGTTTTCCAAAATACTACTGAAGTTAAAAAGAGTTTTTATGCCCTATGAGAAAAAATAGGTACCTGAAAGCAATTTAACATTTAAAGATTAAAAAAGGCAGGGCTGTGAGCCTGTGAGCCTGTGAGTTTTGGAATTTACAACCTTAGGGCTCTTATATGAAAACTTTACGAGTCATTGTTGGTTCTCATAGTTATTGTTTTTGTCCAAGACTTGATTATTAGTTTAGACAAGATCTTCTGAGGTACACTTGCATCTCTTTGCCCTTTCTCTAATATAATGAATGATTTTATTTATAGTTTTTTAGTTTACCTTTTGCATTGGCTTAAAATTAACAAGAACATTTTTACAGGGACTGTGATTATGATAGAGACTATGATAGAGGTCGTAATAGAGACAGAGAAAGAGAAAGGGGTAGAGAGAAAGAACGAGAACGGGTCCGGGACCGAGACCGTGACAGGGGTAGGGACAGAGAAAGGGAGGGTAGAGATAGAGACAGAAAAGACGGAGACCGTGGTCGGTCTCAGTCTAGGAGCAGAGACCACCATGATCGAGACAGAGATAGGGATGATGAAGACCATCGCAGAAAGCGGGTGCGTGGTAGTCTGGGTCCACAGAGAGAAGAGGACGGAAAGAAGGAAAAGACAGAGGACAATGAGAAGAAAAGTGATGGGATAGACCATCCTGATCCAGAGATTGCGGAGGCCACAATAGGCTTAGACCTTCTCTTGGTCTCAAGCCCCTCAGAGTTTGAGCTTGTTTTGTTTTATGTTTGCATAGAGATTGCTGGTAAGATTTTGACAAATGTATGAAGATGTAAAGATCCAAGCGTTGTAATATTATTCATGTTTGGAATTTTTTTTTCTTTTTGCAATTGGCAATTCTTGGAAGTTTGACACAACTTCCCTACCTCTTCTATATTAGTTTGTCACAATTTCTTCTCTTGCTAGCGGTGCAGGTTGAACATGATAGTTGGAACTGAAAAACTGTAGGCCAACCCTGACTGCTCTTTAACTTCCCCAAGGGCATGTTCAGTACTCACTGTACGGATGGAAATATAGAAATCCAACTAATTTGTAGTGCAAAGGGAAACGAAAATGTACAGGAATAAAACTCTTCAGACGCACCAGGAACGCATTAGGGAAATTTCATTGTTCTTAAATGAAAAAAAAAACGATTACGCACACTTCTAATTAGTTGGGATAGATTCATGCTCCTCGTTGATTGAATATTGTTAGTCTTCACATGTGATACAAAAGAAAATAATCAAAGTGAAGGTTCCGGAATTGGCAGTGGAGTTGATTCAAATTTGATCTCTTTCTTTACACAGGCAGAGATATGCAGATCATTTAAGGCACAGACAAATACAATTTGACACTAATTGAGGACGAGTCTTTTTTATCCGTTAAATCACAAAAAAAATAATAAGAACAATTTTTTTTAATTAGTTTTTACTGAAAGCACTATGAAAGAAACAGCAGAAAAGTTTAGGCCTCAGGAAGTAGCAAATACTATGTTGCAAAACTAGGTGCGCAGAAGGCCTCATGAAGTCGCAGGATATAACTGAACCCAAGCAAATTCCTCTTTGTAGCTTATGCTTGATTCACATGATGCTGAGCATGTGTATACTGTGATTGTTTCCCAATCAAGAGAATTCTTGTCATTCTTCACGCCAAAATAATAGAGCAACTGAGGCATTATCTGCAAGTTGTTATATTCTTTAATGCAAAAGAAATGAGGAATACAAAGTGAATAGTCACATTCCCTTCTACATATGGTACTATTAAAAAAGGAAGTCCACTCCTGAAACTGGACAAAGAAGGTAAAGCAGTCCACAGTCATCTTTGCAGGTTCGATAAAACACATTTTATCATTTCAAAGTTATGAAAATCCTCTTAAGTACCTTTCTCATTTACTCATGACACAATTATGACATATTATGCAGTCAATTTAGTTGAAGCTTTATTTTGTAATAACATAGGTGAAGAACCTGGAATATAGTCGAATAAAAGGTCTTCTATTTAAAGTTTACACTATCTCAAGTATAGTTGAAGAACCTGGAATTCGTAACATAGTGGGCCCTTGCAATAGCCGCAAGGAGGAATATCCACCTTAGAGGGCTGGCCGCTAGAAAAAGGCCATAGTGGCTTTGCCATTGCATCCCTACAATACCTATAAATGGTAATTAAAGAAAGAAAAAAAGTAAATTAATGCTTCCCCAGGTTCAACAAGAAAAAAGTATATAATAAGAACAAAAAATCTCAACTAGCAGCAAAGCAACAGCATACACATCAAGGATGCATGAGAATTGTAGTATAACTTTTTTCTCTCACCAAATGTCTGTCCCCAAAATTAACCCCCATAATAACAAAATGAGAAAGTATTATGAGTGCTTACTTTAAATATTTTCTTCGAAATTATAGGTTGCTTGCTTTTCATAGAGAATTAGAATATTTTCAGATTTCAAAGTTGTAAGCTGGACTATCACAGAAAAGCCAAGTACAGTACTATTGTACCTTAAAACTTGTTCCGGAGCTCTTGAGATGCGCTCTTGGAATGATGCCCAGCTTCTCTTATCAGCATCAGCCTATAACAAGAATGGAAAAGCAAAGAAACAACGGTATTTAGACAATACAAGTCTCAACAAAAAAAAAAATTAGATGACCCTCATATTATATCCCTTTAAACCAAATAAAACATTTGTTGAAATATTCCTGCACCATTTTTAGAATTACAAGGAATTATAAAAATGTCCTTACTGGTTAAGAAAAGTATAATTCTTTTCTTACTAACATTTGAACTTTTGCTTAGCAGAAAATCGCTTACAAGAATAATCTCTTCCTAGAGTGATAACCACAATTAGTCTAAATTGTTTTTAAATGTCAATACTAGAGAAAGCAGTCGAACCTCAAACTGGTCCATCACCGATTGCAGTGCCTCATCAGTTTTGTTGCACTTCGCAACAATTGCAGTGCTAGCAACAGATGAACTATTCCCCTCTGATTTTTCTGATTCAAATCCACATTCTTCTTCAATGACAATCTCATATTCTGGCCACGTAGCTTTACTCAAACCTGCAAGGAGAAAAAATTACAGATAATAATTAAACAAAGGAACAGCAAAAGTTCCAGACTAAAGTACATGTCAGATTTGTCATTCCGACTTAAATAATTTTGCTTTATTTTTCTTGTTTGTTTGCTTTGAAGTTGTCTGGGTTCTCCGTTAAAACAAATTATCCTTTGTAGTGATCTATTATGGTTCCAACATAGCCTTTTACCACTCTTTGAAACTGTGTGTTCTTCTATGTCATTGCCATTGTTCGCAATGGGAGAATCAGGAGCAACAAACTTGCGGCATTCATCCTTGTGGCCTGAATTCCAATGCATAGCCTGAAGAAAACAAAAGAGGCAAAGAAAAGATTTAGCAGAGCAGGAAAAGAAATAAAATAAAAGTATAATCATGGAAGCATTAGCTTTCTAGGCTCAACAATGACTGATATTAGGACGATACTCTGCTTCATGCCAGTGCTAATTATATACCAGCAACAGATGCTAACACTTGATTCAATCCAGCGAGCTTCATCTAACACAACTATCCATGATGAGTTCTGAAATTATTGATACATAAGAATTATGTACCTGATGCTTCTGACAGCAGTACCGGGCTTTCTTGCAATCACTGCAAAGCTTGTCACCTTTCCAGGTACCACACCAAAAACACAGAGGAGCTACACATTCAATAAAAAAGAAAAAATATTAACTCAACAAAAAAAATTAATTTGAAATATTAGAAATCCATAAATTGAGCCAAAAGATGAATCAAGTAATGAGAAAAGGCCTGACAGGTACAGCATGTTACACAATGTACCAGCCCATTTCACTCATGAAACCCACTCAAACACAATAACACGAAACAACAGTATTTTCTTTGGCACGGCAATGGTGCTGCCGAACCAACTAGCAAGACTCAAATGCATGAAGCTCTTTTCTTGTCATTGCATGCAAGTTCCCAACTACTTACACCCATGCAGTGCACGGTGACATACCATTAAGGAAAAATATAAGTAAAAAAATAACCTCCAGCACTCAACGGCCTGTCAGTGCCATCTAGGTTTGGTGCTACGCTTGAGTAATAGGGGTTGGATCTTGGTAATTGACATCTGAAGACCTTCACACTGTAAAGTCACATGTTAGAACAGTAATCAAGAAATGAAGTATAAAACATATGGAAACTTCTCTTGCATGCTCACAAGAAAATAGAAAAATAATCACGCTCCTACAACCTTCAACAAACAAGAATGATCATCCCCTCTACCTTCTCAAAGGAGTTCTTTCTTTATGTCTCCACTGTTCATGCTGATCTCTGAGAAGACATGCCATTGAAGGGCACATGAATACATAGAGTGTTCGATGAAATGTCGAATCTTGGCCATCAATAGAAGCATATATCTACCTCAAAACCAAGAAAAAATAGTCAATTCAACTTCAGAGACCTAAAATAGGCATTGAGCATATATGGTCCGAGTTTTCATACTTGGTAAAATACTAGTTCATTGCATGCATAGCCATCTAGCAGTAGTGTTTATATTGGTCTTTGATGATGATGATGATGATGATGATGATGATGATGATGGTGATGAAGAAGAAGAAGAAGAATATTAGTAGTATGACCTGAAGAAGAAAGTGGAGAGGGTCTCCACAAAATCCACATGTGCGAGATTTCTCTGATGGCAAGTTCACTGGATCCAGCCATGCCTATAATATTATTAATTAAATTAAAAATTCAATCATTTTCACTTGAACTTGAACTTGAACTTGACACTAATAATGAAATTAAATTAAAATAAAAAATGGAGAGAATTTACGGGAGCGCCTCCAGCTTTGCTAGGGAATAAGTGGCGTAGCAAGAGACGAGGATTTCTGAGCTTTTCGAGAAATCCAAGCTGCACTTGCAATTCGTCTTCCTCTTCATCAAATTCCTCATCAAATTCATCAGTGTTTTCCATTTCAACCTCGTCGACTTTATCGTTCTCGTTCTCGACCAAGGGGGTTATGGTCAACGATCTCAGGCTCGACAAATTCGACTCCATTTTCATTTTCGTTTTCAGTGGAGAAAATAATTGAAGAGACCAGGGGATTAAACCCTAATATTTCTGTCCAACCTCTATCTGAAAGAAACTATCAGAAAAGCTGGAATCAGAACTTAGATTCGAAGAAAGGCGAAACTCAGAACATGGAAGAATATAGAGCGATAGATAGAGCGAGCAACGGATGCGGCGAAGTGTCGGTGAGCTTGATTTTGCAAAGAGAGAAGAATAGGAGAGAAAGGAAGCGGCGGACGAAAGAACATGATTGTTTGCGGCAGTGTGATATGGCCTTGGTGTTTCAGCCTTTAGTTTTATTTTTGTTAGTTTGATGAAAAAAAACATATCTGTTATTAGAGAGTCATTGGACTTATATAGAGTTTACGATACTTACGAATAACATTCTAGATTATTTTATAATGATCCATTAATACATAGGTCCCTACAAAATACATAATCATACAACTAACACCAACACTCCCCCTCAAGATGAGCGAAAGATATCTATTAAGCTCATCTTGTCACATAACCTAACCAAGTCTAGCGAACTAAACCCATTGGTGAGACAATCGGTTACCTGCTCCCTTTCGTTACATGTCCCAACTCTAGTAGTCCACTGTTCAACTTTTCTTTGATGAAGAACCGATCGATCTCCACATTCTTGGTTCTGTCATGCTGCACGGGGTTGTTTGCAATGCTGATCGCCGACTTGTTGTCACACCATAGCTTCATTTGGGCCCCTTGGTCCATCTTGAGCTCCACCAACATGAACCTCAACCAGATCATCTCTGTATTCTACTTCGGCTGTGGAACGAGCGACAATCGGCTCCACAACCGTCTCAATCGGACAAGAAATGTTCCCAACACTAATAGTCTGTAGCTCACTGTTATCACTGCTACTGCTACTCTCCCCCTCTCGCGGTATACCTCCAGTATCGAGCGAGCCATCAAAAGCCGAGGATACCCCAGATGAGAAGTACGGTTCATTCTCTCAAAAAGTGTCATCCATACTCACAAACAACCTCCTCTCGACAGGGCTCCAGCAAACATATCCCTTTTGAGTAGCTGAGTACCCCACAAAGACACTCTTGATCGCTCGCGGATCCAGCTTTCCTATCCCTGGTCTGTTGTCCTGCACAAAACACACACAACCAAAGGTCCTCAAAGGAAGAATGTCTCCCTTTGTACCTCTCCATACCTGAAAAGGGGATTTTCAATCCAAGACTGGTGAGGGCATCCTATTGATAAAAAACGTGGTTGTCAGGACTGCTTGCCCGCACAAGCACCTCAAGGAGATGTCGATTCTTTCTTTCTGCTACTCCATTCTGCTCTGGTGTGTACGGACAAGTAGTTTGATGCTGAATTCCTTCAGATGACAGATATTCCCCAGATTCTTTGTTGGTGTATTATGTCTCATATTGCGTCTGAACTCCTTTGTGAAAGTCTTTAAAACATGCAAGCACATCACTTTTATTTTTCATAAGATAGAACCAAGTAACACGAGAACAACAATCAATAAAAGATACAAAATATTGGAATTCATTAAAAGTTGTTGTGGGACAAGGACCACATACATCAGAATGAACTAACTTAAAAACGCACGAACTCATACTACCAGAACTAACATAAGAGCTCATTGTGTGCTTTCCCAATTCACACGCATCACAAACAAGTTTGTCTTTATTGGTTTTTGCAAACAAAAGAGGGTACAATCGACTCAACAGTGGAAAAGAAGGATGACCTAAGCGCCTATGATGAAGTAACACTAAGTCTTCCACACTCATGTCTCCTCCAGACCTCCCAACTATAGACGAGGGAGCCGAGTCCATGCCCTTACGATCCATGTACCACAATCCACTATGCCATGTCCCAGTCCCAAGAATTATGCTCGTCCTCTTCTCTCGGAAGATCACCTTTGGAATATCGAACAAAACAACACAATTTAGTTGGGAAATATTGGCATTTATAGACAAGATTTACAGAAAAAGAAGGAGCATGCAAAACTTTGGACAAAGTCAAGGTGTTGGTACATTTCACTGTGCCCATACCAATCACGGGCTGGTCTGTACCATCAACTGTTTTGACACTCAACGGAATTGCTAAGAGTGTATAAGAAGAAAACTCCCTAGCAATACCCGTCACATGTCTAGATGCCCTATAATCGATGATCCACTTTGATGAACCAGCAGTGGGAAATGTAGCAAGAGCGAGTGAATCACACGTATCTTTGACTGTGGCTGTAGAGTAAGCGACATTACCCGTGAATGACGAGGTGGATGCACCATCTCCCACCCCTGCCGCCTTTTGCTTCCTAAGCGCCTCCAGGAAGGCTCGATCCTCCTCAGAGAATACAACGCTTGGCATTGACTCTTCTTCCTCTTCATCTACCATCAGATTGGTCCGATAGCCTTCTCTTCCTCTTCATCAAAGGCTGGGCTTAGACCTCTTAGGAACTTCATAGTCATCCCTTGTGCAAAGATCTTCCTCATCTTGCACTCTGGGTCGCTACAACTCGACATCGGCGAGAAGTGATCCATATCTGCCCACAGTCGCTCCAGATGGATGGCATACTCCTGGATTGAATTGTCGCTCTGTATCACCATATTCACCTCTTGATGTATCTGGAACACCCTCATGTGATTCTCAGTCCCAGCATAAGTTCTCTTCAGTTTTGCCCAAATCTCACTCACCATACGAATGCCATCAACTGATGAGGCAATCGATGGAACCATAGTGTTCAATAACCAATTATAGAGCTGTGCATGTGTGGTCCTTCACTTATCGGGCTGAGCACTGTCACTCTTTGTCTCGCTTCTCATCAAATATCCCTCGAGACTTTTCCTAATTAAAGCGGCCTCAATCCGACGTGACCAGCTCAAATACGTAGCCGGTCCATCGAGCTTTAGATCTACAGAAGGAAGATCTAGCTTGAGTTGGACCGTGATAATGCCGAGGTTAGGGGTCTTCGTACTCACGCCCTGTATGAGTCCGACTAAGACTTTCAGGACTTCAGGATCCATCTTTCCCAGAAGTTCCAACCCCTTAGCACGCTCCGTCCCTCGACATCTCTTACACAATCTTAATGACAAATAATTCTCTCAACTCTCTCTCCAACACAAAGCCTCAATGACAAACAACGCCTCAAGGCAAATCTACGCCATCCCTTTCGTCTCCCTTTTTTTTCAACAAGAAAGCCCTTTCATAAACCCGAAGTACAACAGAGACCCTAAGCGTACCTGACAGAAATCCTAGGTACAATGGATGTCTGCTGGCGGATTGCTGGCAAGTGGCGGCGCAATACCTTCACCACAGCTGAACAGTGGCGTGCAGCTGGCTGAGCAGCAAGATTTGACTGTTGAGGGCACGATCTGACAACTGACGGCTGAACAAGATCTGAGCAGCAATCAGGCATAGCAGCGACGGGATTTGATCGCTGGGCTCTGGCTGAGTACTGGTACCTACAACCCGACGCACCCTGATGGCGGCGGCGTGACACAGTGGCGGCGCGGCATGACACAGCAGACCAGGCGGCGATGGCATGACACAGAAGATCTTGCAACCAACAGGTGAGGTGAGAGCGACGAACCAAACAAGCCGCGACCTCGACAACAGATATGACAGCGACCTCGATAGCAGGCCAGGCGACACTTTGGCGGCGGTGGCGGTGCTGGGGACACCTCAGACTAGGCGACCAGGAGTTTAGGTATGTTCCCCTCTGTGCGACCAGGCGGCACAGCAGACCCTCTGTTCGACCAGGCGACCAGGCGACACAACAGAGATTTTTTTTGTATTTATTTTATTTACAGCATAGTTGTTGTGTGGCTAACCCTAACTCTAGCAAACAATTTCTGGTGGCTAACCCTAGCTCTGATACCAAGTTGTTTTGAGCCAAAAAACATATATATTATTAGAGAGCCCTTGGGCTTATATAGAGTTTATAACACTTACGAATAACACCCTAGACTATCTCATAATGACCCATTAACACATAGGTCCCTACAAAATACATAATCGTACAACTAATACCAACAAGAAAATATAATAGTTTGGTAAGAAAATAATTTTTTATCTTCTATTATTTTTATGTTGTGACGAACTGATTTAGAGACAAATTCAGATATGTGTCTGAGCTTATTTTTTTGGTCAAAGTTTAGATAGTATCATAATAAAGTTTAAAAAGTTCAATCACTTGAACTTGAACTTGACAATAATAATGAAATTAAATTAAAAAAATGAAGAGAATTTATAGGAGCACCTCCACATTTGCTAGGGAATAAGTGTCAGAGCAAGAGACGAGAATTTATGGTTTTTTCGAGAAACGCAAGCGGCACGTTGCAATTCGTCTTCCTCTTCATCAAATTTCTCGTCAAATTCGTCAAGGTTTTCCATTTCGACCTCGTTGTCTTTGTCGTTATCGTCTAACAGGGTTATGCTCAACAATCTCAAGCTTGACAAATTCAATTCCATTTTAATTTTCAATGACGAAATGGTGTAACAGAACAATTGGAAAGATCCTGGGATTAAACTGTAACTACTTAGTTTTTGTCTTTGGAAGTCAGAACCCAAAACCAGAGCCTCGTCAGAGGTGGGGACCCACCTGACAAAGAAAACAAAATTAAAGATTGCTTTTCTCTTTCTAGTCCTTTTGATTTTATTGAGGTGATAGAAAGAATAAGTTAATATTTGTGAGCAGTACCTCCATAACATAACAATTGGAGACATGATAAAAAAAAGGCTAGTACCAGGCTTTTAAAAAACTTCGTTTTAACCTCGTTTTAACTTGAAAAAAATTTTGACGTTAAGTTTTTGGGAAATAACCATTTTTTCTTGTTTTATATGTTTTAACCGTTTTAACTATTAAACCGTTTAAATCTGTTTTATTTGGTTATCGTTAAAACTGTTTTTTTTTATAATTTACAAGAGCAAAAATCTGAATGTTTAGTCATATGACCTCCAAAATAGTTCTACTCTAACATAACTAATTATACAAGCAATCAACCGACGAATCCCATCACATGCCTCTAAACAAATTTCGACACTTCTGAATCAACATATTAAACTTAGTCGGGTAGTTATCATTGTTATGATGGAGTGTTGATTGATTGGGTATACTGGCCTTGTGTATTATATTGATGTTGGCATGAGATATTATTATGTTGGTGCGACTTATGCAATTAGATAGTGGAGCTTATAAAAACAAACATTGAAGCACATTCTCAAAATAACATACATCCTAAATCCTAATTATTAAACATATCAGATCACATCATGTATATTTTTAAATGATGAAAACAAAAAACAACAATGTTAATAACATTGTTAACTATATTATATAGTACATAATTACATACAATCATACAGATGACAAAAATATGCATGTTTGCACCATAATTTGATCTGAAATAAATATATCATATATAAAAATGATTGCCTGTTTTTTTAATTTAACTTCCGTATAACACCGTTTTAACGTTAAGCCGTTAAGCGATCAACTCACTGTTAAGGGCCGTTAAACGTTTTTTAAAAGCTTGGCTAACACTAAGTTCTTATGTTTTGTTCAGCTCGCAATAAATAGGCTTGTTGGAACATCATGTCTTGTCCATTAGCAGCCTGCAATAAATGACCTCGTCATCTTTGTCGTTGTCGTTCAATGGGATTATGATCAACGATCTCAGGCTCGACAAATTCGACTCTGTTTTTGTTTTCAATTGGAGAGACCATGGAATTAAACCCTAACTTAGCCTTTTTCTTTGGAAGTCGCATGTTGGAACATAAAACCTCAGCATCGTCAGAGGTCGGGACCCACCTGACAGAGAGGAAAAAAGCCAACGTGCTATTTCGATCTATTTAATTTAATTTATCACATTTTGCTTCCTATCTAGTCCAGGGGCGGATCCTATATAGTACAGGGTAGGGCAAATGTCATATCCTGAATTTTGGAAAACTTCATTAGCCCGTTGAAATCTCGAAAGAAGGCCTTACCCTAATTTAAACTTGTGCCTACTCCTGGGTCAAACTTCGTTAAGATCAAAAGGTTCAGAAAACAATACAAGAATTAAGAGCACATATTAGTGCTAATGCGAAATTTGTGTATGTTTATTTATCAAGCTTTAATTACTCAAATACGTGTTTGATCGCAAGTGTATGACAGTCGTTGGTACAAATTGGGTTTCAATCACATGGATGACCTCTAACAAGAATCAAACAATCAATACCCTGAGCAAGCAAAAGAGTTGGTGATTGAAAGTTTGTTTTGTCACAAGAAAGGTAAATACTAATAAGCAGTAGAATGTTGGTATTTACTCAAGATTGGAGACATAGGGCCTTAGATTCTCTTATCGCTTACTTCGATTAGCATTTGAATAATTGTAACAACCGTTGCGGTATAGATTGAGGTGAACAATGGTAGGTATTAGCGATTGGTATTTCGAGCTAATACCTACTCTAGTATAAACCGAAGCGAAGGGTTAGTCAAACCCCGAGTTACACTGGAATTTTCGTAGTTATCGTTCCTAAGCCTCGATACCAGGCAATTACGCAATGATACTGTGAGTTAAGTACAAACTAACAAATCCCTTAATCAACTAAGGTCCCTCTCGAATACCGATAGCGATCAAGTGCTTTCTTTTAAAATTCACGATTTCACACAAATACCATCTGTTAATTTTTTAGTAAAGTTAAATACCATGTGTTAAAGAAAAATAATTTGTTCCATCAGTTCAACATTTATATTGTCGTTTGATACATTAGTTCATCATATTTCCTTTCTATTTTGCAATCACTAACTTAGAAAAAGAGAAGAAAGCCAAAGTTCCACGTACACTTATATAAAATAATAAAAGAATGGTATCACCTAATTAATTTGAATATTGAAATTCTGGTCTGAAAAACCAGCTTCCAGTCTAAGAGTGTGAGAGTACAAAAAGGGTAATAGATGCCAGAAAAATTCAATGTAACTCCTAAAATTAATAGAGTAATATTTTGAAAAATGGTCCCTGAAGTATCACCAGCTTGTTTATGTTCTTTTGTCCCCAAGTACAATGTGATGTGTACAATGCTTTGCTTCAGTGATATACATTCAGTGCAAATGAATAATTAAGCATCATTATGATTTATGATTTATGATTTATGATATGATATGATATTTCTGAGGGACCAAAATATAAATTACAAAACAATAGGGATGGAAATGGTAAAATATTAATGGCGATCCTCTCTGGACCATTGGTGTAGTTAACCCGATAAAGGTAATTAATAGCCATGGCTAAGTGCTTCATTATTTACTGATCTAGACCTCTCATGGCATTGTCATGGTCAAAGCTTAATTCAGTAATAAATATATATTAGTTTAATTTCTGTTTTATCATGGTTTTTCCTAGATTGACATCTATAAAATAAATTTACGACAGTGGAAGACTTTGCATGCTTTTAACTTTTATGCATTAATTAAATGATCGATCCTGCTGTGGGACCGCTAGCAGGGGCAAAATATTAACAGTCAAGTTTGTCCGATTTAATTTTCAAATGAATTTATTTGTTTAACTGAGATGAGAAGTGATGCATCTTTGTGGAGATGTGTTCTCTTTTAGTGAAATTTTTTAGATGCAATTTTAATTGTCTATTTATGAAATGTTTTCCTTTTGTTTTCAACAGTATATGCAATGAATTAAACAAACTAAAAGCTTTTGATTTCCTGTGCATATAAAATTAATGCAAAATGCTGTCGAGCTTTCATTAATTAGCTACAAATACATTACGCTATGACTATTCGTTTTGTCGGCTGATCTTATGGGAAAAACAAATAACTAGTCTCTCTCTCTCTCTCTCTATATATATATATATATGTAGAAGTCTAGAAGAATAGGAAGAACATGAAATGCACTCAATGGCAAATGGATGCTATGTGGTAACATAATGATGAATGCCCCAAAATGTTATAATTTATTAGTTCTTTTTAATTTCATCACAAAGATTTTGTGGCATTAATTAGGTACACATCGATCTCTCACTTTTCTCTTGCTGTTGTTTAAACATGGCCTCCTAGCTTCTCTGTAGCTGGCCTTATTCGTTTCTTAAAGAGCCTAATAATTAATTGTAGTGTGTTCTTCAAGCAGCCTACGTACCGTTTCATTTTTATTCTTCTGCGTACGTTCCATTTTTCTTTTTTCTTTAATTTTGTAATTAAACAAGTTTTCACCATTAGATTCAAGTGAGAAGTTAATTATCTTCATGTTTATTTTTAGATTCGAGTTTGTGAGTAGTCGAGAAGACGAGAATTTAAATTAAACAAAATCAACTTGTGCGACAATGGTAAATAGAAATTCCTACTCTAACCAATGGGGTTTTGGTCAAGCGTACAAAGTTGAAATATCAAATCATACGCAAAATATAGAAAGATCTCTATCTCTAAGCGCATGGAGGTGAATCTAATTTTTCTGTAATAAATTAGGGGTTGTAATGCAAATATGCAATCGTCGTCTAGTATATATAAAGTGGATCCAAGTAACACAATATTTTCTTTGGTGCTCTTGTGGTTACATATCAGGTGTTGTAATGCAAATATGTAAGATTATTACATATCAGGTGAAAATATGGTTGAAGGTGATTTGCATGCATGCATGTTGCTATGTTGGTAGTTCAATGGCATTTCTGTTTTATTATACCAGGTTAATTAATTTTGCATCCCTTTATTTTTTTTATTTTAATTGTTGATGATAGGATGCATGCATATATAGTTTGCCTACAATGGCTTGTGAAAGAAGCCCAATGCAGTAGCTAATTTCATCACTTAAAATTTGAGTTAATACAATGAATTTGACACCTCACAATCTCACATGAATGATGCTTAGATTCCCATATCATTGTGTTTGCCTACAATTAAAGTCTCCCTAACCATAGTTTAGCATATATATATTTTACTTAGAGTAAATTAAAACAAATCTACTTTTTTTTCTTTTTTTTTCTCAATGCCAAATGAATCCTTGACCTACCCAATACCTTCCTATCTTACTATTTTTATTGGGTTCTTTTTTTATTTTTTTTATTTTGTTGAATGTTGAGGGATACACTCGATCTCACCGCAATCGAGATGGGAAGCTGTTCTTCTACCGCGCAACACCGACAAACGGTTCAGATTTTTTGCGCTGTAAGCTACGGACAATCCAGATTTGATTCAGGGGGTGTCTGATATTATAAAGTTTAGCTTGCACGAATCTCGATGCAAATCAAAGGCTGAGATTTACTACGCAGCACGCACAGTGTCGGTACTGGACGGTAGAAGATCTCGTTCCACCGAGATGCCATGATTATCAATATTTTTTAACCAATTTATTTTCACGGATGATCATACAAGAACAAAAATAGAGATTTTTGAAGGACCAAAATGAGCTAATGATCGATCGGTACATCGTGTATATTTTTGGAGTGATATTGACTCCAAACTACTAGAAGATAGAAATAAGAGCATTCATGAGCGGATTCACTAAACAATTAAATTAATTAAGCCTGAGCATAATTTAATAATAATGATAATGATAATGATAATAATATATTATTTTTATTAGAATAATATTTTTATAAATTCATTTTTGTTTTTGTAATTTTTGGTAATTTTTATTTGATTATAGATTACACTACATCTTCTAAACTAAATGACCACTACTACAGAGAGTACTTTTAAAACCGACTCTTTTAAATCGGATTCATATTTAAAAACAAACCTTAACTGAACTTTGGTTTAAAAGATTTCAAAATTTTAGAATGAGACTTTTAAAAGCGGATTGTCCCAGAGGGGCTGCTTTTAAAGAGTGTATTTAAAATCGGATGGCTTGAAGGAGCCAGTGTAATACCCTTTTAAGATTAAAATTATATTTTAGATCATTTTTAGAAAATTTTTAAGATTCTAGGTCATTTAAAAAAATTCAATATCCTTTTAAACCGGCTTGGACAAAAAAAAATAATTGATGTAATAGACAAACATTTTTTATATCTTTAAAATCAGCCTTTATATTTGATTCGGTGTAATAGACCATCTTTAATAGAGGACGGCAATATAGGGGACGGTTTTAATAATATTTTTAAAAGCGAACTGCTCCAGCTTTAAAGGCTCAATTTTTTAAACCGGACGATTGTAACTTTTAAAAGCCCCTTCAATAACAATGGCGTGTAGTCCGATTTTAAAGATCATTTTTGTCGGACTTAAAAGGCTAAATCTGTAATAGTAGACATGTGTTGAAAAATAAACTCGGATTAAAATAAATAATAGTTGAAAAGATTCAAAAGATGAGCCTAACAAAAACAAATTATTGGATTTCTTTCAAAATAATACAAATGTAAAATGACATAAATATAAAATATTTTTAGTTATCATATTTATTTGCACTCAAAATTCTCGTTAAATTTTAATTCCGAATTTTGTTATTCTCTTCTTCTCGTTCACCTTTTGTCAAAACTCAAAAAGTAATTGTTGAGAAATAAGATTCTTTCAGAAATAAACTTTAACAAAAAAAAAATCATTTTAAAACTTTCTTCTTCTTTCACAACTAGAACTTTGGACCTTAAAAAATAGAAAATTGTTAATTAGCAGTGACGTAGTTTGGTCCCAATGAATAGATATATCTTTTTTTTATTAATGAATAACTAATTATGTTGGAAGGGTCTGATATGAACAATTTTACAATTTTATAATATAAACATAACAAAAGTCAGCAAACTCTTAATAAAATTCCCTCAGATATCAAAATTTACTTAAATGCTCCACTCTTGTTAATTAATTAATTAATTAATAGTATAATAGCCAATGATGTAGGAAAAGGAAAATTTGACCGCAGCCGCCACTCCCACGTATACACAATTAGATTATAAAATTCACCAAAAAGTGCTTAATTAAGGCACTGTCTGAATTAAGCAAACAATTAATTAATACAACATGAGTTGTGCTAAAATATATTGCTAGAGAGAAGGCCAAGTAAAATTTGATCTTTCCAAATTGAGCACTTTAATATTAATGGAAGTTACACGGAAGGAGGAGGAGAAGAAGAAAAGAGGTGGATTAAGCAACGGCACCTCTCTTCTCAATCTCTCTCCACTATCAATTCTAGCATGGAAGAAATGGAACCCACCATTACTCCTGTCTCTTTGCTCCAAAGATTATTGGTTGCATCCAAAATAAAACATTGAAAAACAAAACAAAAGCAAAAAAGAGGTTTGCTAATCTTCAACATATAGTCACCCCACTAAACCTTTATACAGTAGAGTGGTGGATGCGTGCAATATGCATGTTTAATTTCTATAACAAAATTTGTTCGTAGCTTGTTTAATGAACTTCTCATGAGAGCATGTTCATTGGTACCACATCAGATAAACTGTTCCACATCTCTTCGTCGTAAAAATAGGCGATTTGATCTTCATCATCACCCTCCATTGCTTGCTCAATATGTTGCCTCCACGACTCTTCTCGACTGCCATCGGTATTAATCTCGTTAATGCTGGTATCGAAAGTGTTGTAGCTGCCATGGTTGAAACAACCATAATTAATGTTGCTGCCTCCTGCTGATATTTCTGTCTCGTTTTCTGCTTCTATTTCAGGCTCGCCATTTCGAGCAAAACGACCTTTCACTCGTGGCCTACTATCGGCGAGCGTCTTTCTGCATGCATACTATATATATTGCAAAAAATAATTAGATCTTTTCTCATTAGTATCATTCATATGATATTGACGTTAATTAATTGTGACTTTTAGTAAAAGCAGAGAAGTAATATATTTTTTGTATTCTAACAAAGATAATTAAAGTGACAGTACATTAATTTGAGCATTGACATGGAATGTTTAAAAGAAATATATTGTATTTGTACAAGAATCTAATTAATAAATTAACATGATGGTACAAAATTGTGACCTGCATGCTGAAGTCATGTCATAGCAAATATATCATTGCAAGTTTACAACTGATCGACTACTGGCAAAATGATAGAAACTAGATATATTTAAGTGACAACCGAAAAGAAGAACTTCAATTAAGAAAGGTAAGAGATTGACAAATTTATTACAGTGATTTTCTTGTGGAAATTCCTCTGGTTTCTCTTGCTCCTATATTTCTCGATTCTCTCTTTCCTTTCCTCGGCGTTATAGCGGATGATCTTGCTTGGGAGAGCACCATTCCCTTCCTGGCCAGAATTCTCTGCCAACACTTGAGACCCATTCAAGTTCATCCCCTGTTTCAATTTCAAAAACTTCCAAGTTATTCCACTTATTCTTCACGTAACAAGTGTGACATATTAGGTGCAACCTTGGAGGATTTATTGTGCAAATTGTGCGCAGGTATTTACCCGTACTGTTTCTATGATAATTACATTTTTTTATTGGTAATACATATGATAATGCATTCAGCCATGTATACTGAAAAATGTTGTTATTATTAATAATTTGTATTGTAATTAATAATTACCTGAAGATCTCCGGTGCTGAAGACACGCCTAACTGGAACAGAGTTGAAATCCATGAAGTCGCGGCATGAGGAAGAAGACGGGGAGGATGACGAGAAAACAGAGGTTGTGGTAGGATTGTTGATGAAGTGATCATGGATGTGATGGTTGTGGTAAACGGGAAGGGAGTGCGAGCTGTTGCTCCTCTGGAGGTAGCCATTATCGACGGTAGTGGTGTTAACATTGTTGCTGGTATATGAGTTGGAGTTGGGG
The DNA here is from genome assembly GCA_964058865.1 of Eleocharis quinqueflora. Classification (NCBI taxonomy): domain Eukaryota; kingdom Viridiplantae; phylum Streptophyta; class Magnoliopsida; order Poales; family Cyperaceae; genus Eleocharis; species Eleocharis quinqueflora. Next base: position 19,802 of record CAXKVX010002777.1, on the reverse strand, counting down.
TAGAGAAATGAAGAGGAGTATGAATTAGGCGGAGAGGCGCCGCCGAGAAAAGAAGGAGAAGTAATTACAGAGGGGTGGTGGATAGAGATATTGTACATGTAATTCATAGCCATGGAGGAGTTGGAATTGAATGTTTCACGGTCGTCATAGGAACATGAAGAATTGCTGCTTCGGTACATTAATTCTATATATTAATTGAGACAGACACACGTTTGATGAGTATCAATGAGGTGAGACTGAGACAGAGACAGAGACAGAGACTGAGGCTGAGGCTGAGACTGAGACTGAGACTGAGACAGAGGCAGAGAGGGGTTGTGCCTTTTATGGGGACCTTGCTGGAAAGTAAGAACCAAGGTTTAATTTTTGCTGCTTAGATGTGGTGTAAACTATTAAATGTATGCGCTAGCTGTGTTGTATCAAATTAAAGATTCATGTCATCAAAAACATATTAATTACACTCATAACTCATTCATAGGCGAAATAAGTAGGAAGAGTCTCCAAGTGCAGCTAATTAAAGATGTCTTTTGCAATATTTAATTGAAGGCTTATATATTTCTTCGTGAAGAGACAATACTGATCAAACTAGACAGACAATACTGATCAAATTCTGTCTAGTGCAGCTGGTAAAACATCAAAACATTCGAGGAAGTCTGAGATTCAAATTTCGATAATAAACTTATTTTTAGATTTGAGTTAAAATATATGTTGTGTATGTATATATAATATATGTCTATGAACACGGATAAAAAAAATAATAATAAAGAGAAGGCACTAATCATCATGTGAAATTTCACATGACTGCAATATTAATCAAAGTAAAGATCTCCGACTTCAATTACAAAATCTCATTTTGTTCTCCCACTTATTTTTATTATTTTGTATTGTTTTTAAAATAATGTAGAAAAAGCCGATGTACAAGTCTCTAGAGCTACGACGAGTTTTAACTTATCTTTTGCAATTTTCGTATTTACAACGGAAGATAATCGGTGTAGGGTTGTTCATCGAGTCGAGTTCGAGCGAGTCGACCCCAACTCGAACTCAACTCGATAGTTATTCGAGCTGAGCTGACTCGAGTAATCAAGTCACATTCGAGCTCAAATGCCAACTCGTACTTAACTCGGATTTTACTCGAGTCAACTCGCAACTCGCAACTCGCATTCAGCTTAGTTAACATGTTTCTTTTATAGTTTAAATAACTCAAATAGCTCAACTGAGCTCAAATCAACAACTTAAATAACTCAACTCGCATACTAGCTCAATTAGCAACTCATAATAAGCTTAAGTTAAAATAGCAACTCAATTCGAAAGGCCCAAATAGCTTAAACTGAACAATATGATAACTAAATTCAGAAGGTCCATACACGAATGCCCATATACGAGTCGAGTATTCGAGTCAATAAGCGAGTCATACCTGACTCGAACTCGACTCGAATAGTACCGAGCTAGATTTAGCTCAAGTTGAATCTGAGCGAATTTATCCGAGCTGTTATCCGAGCGAGTCGCGAGCCGCGAGTTATTTGCCCAGCCCTAAATCGGTGTATAAGTCTTAAAAAATTTAGTGTGAAAACTATTTTTCCGTAGTGATATTTTGATTATCACACATGGATATCGAACTTCCTTTATAAAGAAACACGCTCTGCAAAATGTTTAGTAACAATTAAGAACGATTACTAAGTTCTAAGATGATACGATTCTTTTACAAAAAATTGCTATGAGTGACGGTCAAACAACGTCACTGAAGCTTTTTTCTTTTTTCTAGTAGTGTTTCAAAATAACAATGTGTCAAGTATTTTGTATACTAGCAAGATATACTTTTTTTTAGTTCATATTTAGATAACATGAGCTAGAGATTAAAAGAAACCCGGGCGGGTCTATCCGTCCGTGCCCGTGCCCGGATCCGACCCGACCCGTGGATCCCGGATCCACGGATCTAGCACGGGTCGGGTTGGCCCCAAATCCTCCAAACCCGTCTAAATCTGTGCCCGTCTAGACCCGTGCCCGACCCGTGGACCCGTGGAACCGTGCAAAATTCAAAAAAATTCAAAAAAAATTCAGAAAAATTCGAAAATATATATATATATATATTAAAATAATGTGCATTTTTAAATTAAAAAATTCAAAAAAATTCGAAAAGTCAGACGGATCCGACCCGACCCGTGCCCGACCCGCCCGGGTTTATCACGGGTCGGGTTGGAGGTTTTGGGTTCAGACCCGTGCATACTCGCCTCGCTGTACCCGTGGATCCGTGGATCCGGACGGGTCGGATCCACGGGTACCCGACCCGCCCCGTTATTAAATCCCTAACATGAGCAATAATAATTATTGTAAAAATTGTTTTGAATTGTAAATGTGTATATAGCATAGCTTTTGCTATATATAGTTGTTGTATTTGGCTATATTATTCATTTGACCTTATTCTTAGAGTAGTCAATGTTCGGTGGTTTAATCGTTTTTCGTTTTGTGACAAATGAGACGATTACGATGAAAGAAATTTCTTTCTTTTAAATAACAAAACAGTTAACGAAAATATATTGTTTCGTGATTGTTTTTAATTTCGTAGTTTCGTTTGTGAATGTGTATTGTTAGAATTATTTTATTTCAAAGAAAAGAGCTATGTTGAGAGAAGGCGATGTGTGAGGAGAGAAAGGATTGCTCGAACGAGAAGATGAAGAATTTGATTTCTGTGTATGATTAATTAGTTTCGAGCCAGAATTCTAGGGGTAATAAATATTGAAACACACAAAAATAAAATGTGATCGGAGGAAATTCATGATGCTTACTGACAAAGTTGCAGTTCTGTTTTTTTTTCAAATTTTATCACCAAAATTTAATAAAAACCGGTGATAAATGGGATCTATTATCATCGAATTTCTAATAAAAACTGGTGATAACTCCTTCAATTTTATCACCAGACCTTTATTTTTTTAGCACCGCCCCCCTTAACTCCGGTCCAATATTCGGCGATAATACATTTAAAAATCTGATGATAAAGCCAAACTTTACTGTAGTGTTAGCATTCAGTAAAATGAATGTACGATAAGTTAAATTTATTATTATATATCGGATCTTTTGATTGCCAATAAGAGAGCCACTAGAACTTAATTTGTTAGCTAAGATTAAGAGTATCGAATTGAGCGGTTAAAGACCAAAAGCTCACACTCTTTTTGACTGAATAATAATAAAATCCCCAAGTGTTCTAATTAATTACCAAAATAAAGGAAAAAGGAACTTGGTGTTAATTAATTGCCTAAGAAAAACAACATTAATTTTCACAAAGAAGAAGCACCTAAGAAATGGAATTTAATTATTATTGTTGTAAGAAATTAATTTACTGAAATTAATTAGTTATTATTGGTCTCAAGATAAGTATATTGAAAACTACAGCTGGTTATTAAATTTTAATATATACCTTCCGAGATCTATTATATTATTTTTTTTTTGTTCATATTTTGTTATATTTACTTTTAGCACAAAGTATATTTTCTTCATATCTTTTTCGTTTGACTCAAAAAGGTTCTGCCAATGTTTCTGCAATACCTTAATTTAATTATATGCGTTCATGCATGGTCCTCCCTTCCCAGCAAGAAAATAATATATGCAAAAAGAAAAAAATGCTTAACAAGTACATTAATTAATGAAACTTCAAAATGAGCCCTCTTCATTGCAACATTTTTTATGGGACTCTTTTTTTTTTGTAAAGATGACAGTTCTCTTTATTTACAAAATAATGGAGGCTTCCCTTCCTCTCATTAATATATGTTGTTGGATTGCTAAATAAATATATATCAACAAAAAAACAAAAGCAATTAATCTAAGTGCTTATGATTATGAACAATGATAAATGTTTCTCTTAGATAGTGTGAATAGGAAAAACTTATTTTGGAATTTGTTTATACTCTTTATTTTATTTTATTTTTCTTACAAGATTGTTAATTTTCTAGTATAAAAATTAACCACCTGAGACCTGAGTACATGTGTGGATTTGCACATCAAATGGAGAAGAAACTAACAACATGTATTTTGGTCATAGATTTAAGATTCTTTGAGAATCTAATGAAGAGAAAGGTGTAGGCTTTAGTTGTTCTTAGAGGAACACTTCTCTCTTTTAAGAATTAATGATATTTATTTTGAGCACACTTGCTTAGAGAATCCTAGTGACAGTCTAATAATATTCAATAGTTATATGATTAGCTAGGTTCCTCTCTGTCTCTGGTAATTAATTGTGTTTTTAATATACCCACAAAATATAGGCATGCACTATTGCACCTTTGACTTGGTCAGTTCAATTATTAATTTATTTGCCCCTCTAATTAGATTTTATTGATCAGATTTTTTGATAGTGTACTTCTTTCATACTTGGAATGTTGGTTCTTTCTTAACTGTTATTATATATTTTTTTAGAATAGGTATGAGAATTATCTTACTCAAATATAAATATCTATCAAATTTTTTATATGAGGTTTCAAACCTGTGACCACTAATAAGAAAAGTATTATTTTCGGTCACTAGATCAAAAACTGATTCTTAGTTGTACTTGTAATTTTATTTTGACCATAATAGGGTTTAAATTCATTGTGAAAATTTCTCAAAATAACAATTATCAAAGTTCCCTACTCTTAATTTTTATGCCTTTATGTGCATACATTCTGAAAAAATAAATTTTAGTTCTGCAAATACAGAACTTATGTTCTTATTTGTTCCAAAATAATATAGATTTAGAATTTTCAAAGATGCAACTCCTCGTACTGATGAGCATTACTATTTGATTGATTAAAAATTTGAACTTTAGGGAACTATACTCAAATTGCATTTTGACTAAAGCAATGAGAATATGCCCGACCCACTAATCTCAACTTGCATAGACACCATGAATCAAAGGGAAGAGATGCAAGCACTGATTTACACCAAAAATCTTTTCATTATTTTGGGGTCAATGATAGATTGATAGGATAGGATAACGAAGCTAATTATGAATAAATGTTAGCATGAAATGACCCAAAACTTTTTCTCAAATCATTGGTTTCTCTCATTTTATTTTTAGATGCATTGAAAAAAGCTGTTTTGTTTTAGAGCTTTGCTCTTTGCTAAGCTCTGTGCTTTACTTCCATCAAATCTTGGGCCCAAAACTGGATCAATTTTGAAGTACGTTGCATCTTGCATGCATAGCTTGTACTCAAGCATAACACAAGCTTAGGTGCTTGATCTAATTACAACTGTGAATAGCTTGATGAAACATTTAAATTTGCTCATTGCTCACCTAGTAAGTGAAGGAAAAAGCCCAAATTCAGCACTTTTGAAATTTGGCGAGCAACAGAGGATCCAAACTGTCCCACCGACGAACTCTGAACATGACAAGCATGATGCATCTGAGATTTGGGGGCATGATTTCCTTTTGAAACCCTCTAGGCCTCTAGGCTCTAGCTACCCAAAAAGATACGGACACTGTTCTTCTACCGCGTGATACCACGCAGTAGCGCGCCTCGACCGCCAGATGAACAACAAGAAGGATTTAGATCTGGAGCACGAATCACGAAAAAAACAGACGATTCCGAAAGCGTGCAGTGCGGTGCCGCGCGTCAGACAATCTCATTCCAAAAGACACGAGTACTAAGATAACCGAATTAAAACACAATAGGTAACAGGGGTTGACTCAAAAGGAAAACACTTGCACAGTGCAGATGTGCCTCGTTTCTTGCACCCATTGGCATTGGCATTGGCATTGGCCCCCAAAGTAAAGTGCGCTGCTTTCAACTGCTGATTGGTTGGCATGATACACAGGCAGGGATCCAGCCAATCACAGCGCAGTAATCTCCTGTTCACAAACATGGTACCTATGGATTTATGGGACCCAATGTACAGGGAACTATACATGCCACTCTCTTCCTCTGCAACAACCAGCTGAGTGCGTCTGTTTTTATTTACTTGTTGATTTGTTTTGTGTGTGCTGTTAACGAAAGATAGACTGAGTGCTTTTGATCCTCAGACAGGATAATGTCAACGCCCACCTTGAAAAAGCACCATAACATGTTGCTCATTGTGTGCTCAAATAAGAAAACAACTGAAATTTCACACCAACAGAACTTGAACCAACTATGGTAACTCCAGCAACTTCACCAACTGGTAATAAACTAATTCAGTAAGAAAGTTCAAGCAAAATGCTGTGTACCTGTTAAAAATAAATTCTCCTTGCAATTGATGGCTGAAGTGTAACTTCATTTTCTGCAAAAAAAAGAGGAATTATTGTTCACTGAAAACACCTGACATAACAGGATGGAAAGAAAGAATAGCACAAGCATGCTTTTTATCATTCTAGGTCAATAATAGCCTGCCAAAATAGTCACACCACTATAGTGGTGGGTGGATCTTCAATAATTTATTTGCTGATGTGCTTCAAGACTTTGTACCAAATGTAATGATACAAATAAAATTTGAAAAGAAGTATAACGAAATTTGGTATGTAGATGGATTGACCAAATTACCACAAATGCTATGAAGTTTGAATCCATTAACCTCAATTATCTTTTAAAAGACAGTTGAAACTATGTTGTCAGACTACTCCTTTAATTTCTATGAAACAATTGATGTGAAATGTTTAAAATAGGACACCAAATAATTAAAACAAGTTAAGCCAGTTTCCTAATTTCAAATCACTGTACCGGAACTACCTTCCCACTTCATTTTACTAACCAGTATGGCTGGTGATCAAAATAATGATGTGCAACTACAGTTCATATACTGAAACAGCTACCACGAAGTCTGCTCCAAGGAATTGAGCTTCAGTATTTTGAGTTACAACTTAGAACCTTCCATCATCCTGATCCTGTTGGCTGCCACTAAACACTGCTTTAGGTTCTTTACAAGACACTTCGTAGCCTACATCAATAGCTGATTCATGGTACTTTAAGACTTTGTACCCAAATATAATGATAAAGATAATTTTTAAGAAAAATAACGAAATTTTGTACGTAGTTTGACCGACCAACTTACCATAGATACTAGAAGTTCGCATTCATTAGCTTCAGTTACCTTTTGAAATGATTGAATTATGTTATAAAAGTATTTCTTTCTAAGAAACTTGGTGGTGAAAGTTTACCTCAATTTGCCAATTATACTGAAATCTCTATACAACACAATCCTGCTACATGAAATTGAGCTCCAGTGTGTTTGAATTACAACTTGCATCCTTCCACCATCCTTATCCAGTTGTCTGATACTAAATATGGCTATAGGTTCTTTGTAACACACTTTGGAGCCTACTCTGGTTTCAGAGATTTTACTATATTATGATAATTTACTATTTACCAACATGCTAGTTTAATATAAGATACCATTCCTAGCTATGCTCAAACAAGTTTACGTTCTTGTTCATGCTGCAACTGATCTACCAAAAGCATGCATTTTGCTGTATCATCACAACTTACCAGTTTAAGTCATGCCTAAAAGTACAATAGCAGAAATGACAGATCTACTAATATCAAATTTATATATATATATATATATATATATATAGTTGTGCTAAAATATTTTATAAAGCATCAACATTCAAATACTTTAGGCCCGTATCTCGAGATACAAAGAACAAACGGCCGATCAAGACCACTGAAAATATTCTCTATATTAACATCTATTTGGAGACCAAATTTCATATTTTTTGACTTTTTTTTACTATTTTATCGGATGTGTGCAAAGTTTGTTAAATTGAAGGTTTATAAATCGTTAGATTAATGAATTTTACATGTACCCGATAAAATAGTAAAAAAATTTCAAAAATTATGAAATTTGGTCTACAAATAGATGTTAATATAGAGAATATTTTCAACGGTCTTGATCGGCCGTTTGTTCTTTGTATCTCGAGATACGAGCCTAAAGTATTTGAATGTTGATGCTTTATAAAGTATTTTAGTATAACTCTCTCTCTCTCTCTCTCTATATATATAGAGAGAGAGAGAGAAATAAATGCTATGGTGCACTACGAAGCCAAGATTAGTTTTGACATCATGCTCAAATTTTAATTTTTAAAATTTAAATGATCGATCCAAACCGTTCAATGTGATCTCCATATTGGAATCTTACTATAAACCAATTTTTTCATTTTTTAGAAATTTTTTACTACTTTTTAGAGCGGTGCAAAATCAGCCATATTGGATGGTCTAGAAATCATTATATCAACAAATTTCATACCACTCTAAAAAATAGTAAAAAAAATTCAAAAAAATGAAAAAATTGGTCCCTAGTGAGATTTCAATATGGATATCACATTAGACGGTTTGGATCAATTGTTTCATATTTTCTTATTTGAAATTTGAACGTGATGCCAAACCTAATCTTGACTACGTAGTGCACCATAACATTTTTATATATATATATATAGAGAGAGAGAGTTGTGCTAAAATACTTATAAAGCACCAACATTCATATATTTTAGACTCGTATCTCAAGATATAAGGTGCAAAGGGCCGATCAAGACCATTGAAAATGCTCTCCATACTAACTTCTGTTTAGAGACCAAGTTGTACATTTTTGAACCTTTTTTACTATTTTATCGGATAGGTGAAAAATTAATTAATCTAACGATTTACAGACCTCCAATTTAACCAACTTTATACCCATCCGATAAAATAGAAAAAAAAAATTCAAAAATGTAAAATTTAGTCTCCAAATTGATGTTTGTATGAAAAACATTATCAACAGTCTCGATCAACTGTTTGCACTTTGTATCTCAAGATACGAGCCTAAAGTATATGGCTACTGGTGCTTTATAAAGTACTTTAGCCTAACTATATATATATAGAGAGAGAGAGTTAGGATAAAGTAGTTTATAAAGCACAAAAGTGCATGTACTTTAGACCCACATCTCACAATACAAAGTTCAAATGGCCGATCCGGACCGTTTAAAATGTTGTCTATACTAATATCTACTGAGAAACCAAATTTTTCATTTTTTACATTTTTTACTATTTTATTGGATAAGTAGAAAATTCGATAATTGAAAGTCTGAAAATCGTTAGATTGCTGAATTTTCTACCTATCTGATAAAATAGTAAAAAAAATTCAAAAAATGAAAATTTTAGTTTCCAAATAGATTTTAGTATGGACAATATTTTCAACGGTTCGAATCAGCCATTTACACTTTGTATTGTGAGATGTGGGTCTAAAGTATATGCACTTTTGTGCTTTATAAAGTACTTTAGCCTAACTATATATATATATATAGAGAGAGAGAGAGAGAAAGGCTAGGGTGCTCCATGGAGCACCAAATCGCTCGTGCTCCATATTCGTTATATCTAATTTGGAAATTTCAACGACCGATCCAAACCATTGAACATGATCTACATATTGAAATCTACTTGGAGATTGAATTTTACAATTTTTTGAAATTTTTTGCTATTTTTTTAAAGAGGTAGAAAAGTTGCTAATCAAATGATTTCTGGACCAACAAAAGTTGCAATTTTCCTACCTCTCTAAAAAATAACAAAAAATATAAAATTCAATCTCCAAGTAGATTTCAATATGTGCATCATATTCAACGGTTCGGATCGGTCATTGAAATTTTTGAATTGGAGATACGGTGTGGAGCATTAGGGGTTTGGTGCTCCATGGAGCACCTTAGCCTATATATATATATATATATATAGAGAGAGAGAGAGATGAGGGATTGGTAGCCGCCAAACTTCCAACCGCTCCATGATAGCAAATATAAATGACCGATCCGAACCGTTGAAAAAATTCTCCATATTAATATAGACTTGGAAACCAAATTTTACATTTTTTTACTATTTTATCGGATGGTTTGAAAATTTATTTATCTAACGATTTACAAACATCCAATTTTCAACTCTTCCGATAAAATAGTAAATAAATTCCAAAAAATATAAAATTTAGTCTTCAAGTCTACATTAGTATGGAGAATATTTTCAACGGTCTGAATCGACGATTTACACTTGGTATGATGGAGATGTTGCGAGTAGCTACGAATTTCTCCTTATATTTTTTTTAATATTAAACTGGACTGTTTTTAAAAAATATTTAAAATATAGCTAGAAAACTCTAAAAATCACGAAATTTGATTTCCTACAAGATTTTGATATGAAAAATTTATTGAGCAACTTAAATTTAAATTTTAACCACAAAAGGTTGGCTAATGTGAAATCTTTGCACTTCGGCCGAAGTGCAAACGTTTTCACGTTAGCCATACTCTATATATACATATATACATATATAGATATATATATATATGTATGTATATATATATATATATATAGTGAGGCTATGGTGTTCCGCAAAGCACCAAACGCACTGTACTTCGCCTTCATATCTTCGATTTCAAAGTTCAAATGACCGATCCAAACCATTGAACTTGATCTTTGTATTAGAATCGTCTTGGAGACCGAATTTCACATTTTTTTTTAATTTCTTTACTATTTTTTAGAGAGGTCAAAAATAATTCATATCGGATGATCCAGAGATCGTTAGATCAAATAAATTTTCATCCCTTTAAACATTGTAAAAAAACGTAAAATTCAGTCTCCAAGAATAATAAAATTATAATAAATCGTTCAAATAATATAAAAAAAAAATGGCAGGAGAAATTTGAAAATGCTACAGTGATTTCATAACTACTGTAGCAATTATATTCAACCTTTATATATGTAAGATTAGTCAAATGTGAGCTGATCCTAACTCGTGCGAATTAGTTCGCATAACAGCCCTATATACAATCAATTTTTTTTCTAATTTGTTTTGCTAAATTTAAGAGGTTTAAATTTGTTATAGAAAGGTTTCATAAAAAAAGATTTGTTATAAAAAGATTAACCCACCAAAATAAATCATTTTCGACCTCGGATATAATACAGATCAAAAGTACAATTGTCAAGTGGATATACAATCATTTTCGACCTCGGAACAAATAAACTGGGTTCATAGGTTTTGACTTTTGAATTTGAACCAATCTAACTATATCAAGTGGAGACACGCGGCAAAGTGAGGTCAGGAAAAGAAAAAAAAAATCGCACTGTAGCTTCGGAGACAGACACGCGGCAAAGTGAGGTCAGGGGAAGAAAAAAAAATCGCACTGTAGCTGCGTCTATGATTCAAATTATTTACATTTTAACGGAATCATCTATCCTTAGTTTAGAAAAAAAAAAGGGCAAAGCTGTCAATATATTTTAGTTTGAAGCCTCATGACAAATTAAATGAAAAAATGAGGATAAAAAAATAGTAGTTTTGATGGATAAATAGGTTATTTTGCTGATTTGATGGATAAATTGGTTATTTTTAAAGTTATTGAGTACATCGGAAATTAACTTGTTGATTGGATTTACTTTTTTTTTTTATATTAAATGCCCTTGGTCTTGACTGGATTTACTTAATTGGGGTGGGGGGTTAAAAGAGTGGATACAGCTTAGGAGATGAGGAGAATAATTAAAGCAAAAAGATAAACAAATAGGGTAAGTCCCCTCTGACAATAATAGGTGGCCTATACTGGTATACAGGGTTGTACACGACTTGTACAGTACATGTATTCATAAATTGTATGAAAAGAAAAATCTTACTGAAGATTCTTTCGTGTGTCTCACTTATCTAACTCTCACTAAAAAGAAAAAGAAAAAGCGCACCGTAGAAGCTACAGTGCAATGGACAGCGATCCTGCTGCGCAATGATATAGTTAGATGAATTACTTCAACGTGTCAAGGGGTAAAACCAATAAAAGTGTAATTCCATCTCAATTTTAATTACAGTTATGACGTTAAAATATCCCGAGTTTTTAAGACAAATATTACAATTTGAAGGATACAAAAATATTTGCATATATATTAGTGGATAATGCTGAAAATATTTGTTGACATAGTGGACAGAAAAAAGAGGCACAATTATTTAATAATTGATGCTTCCCATGCCTCTAAATCTAATTAGGTTACATCTATCATACATTCATTCATACTATAAGGATACCAAGACTTTAAATTCAATTTTCATGAGTCGTGCAATTGTACAGATATTTCAACAAGTTTTCTTTTAAAAAATCTGAAAATGAAAAATAAAAGCATCGGTTTCTATACAGAACAAACGCCAGTATATATATAAGGCAAAATTTTGAAAGCAAAAGAAATTCAACTAACTATAAAGTTGTTGAAAACTCCAAAATATAACTACAACCTTTAGCGAAATTCTATTTCATCTTATTCACGAAGTATATATATATTGTGAAAGAAAAAAAACTAGTTTTCAGAATTTCCTTGCATGTTTCCATACTGAAACAAAATTACATTTAGTTCAAAAAGTTTCTGAAACTGCATCCATCATTGGTCCCTGGTGGGTCCGAATCTGCTGCTCGTAAATCCCTGCTTGTCTTCGATCTGACCGTTCGATCGTCACGGACGGCTGTGATTTGATTCAGGAGGCAGATGATTTGGCCGTTAAATGAGTTTTGAACGGTCCAGATCGAAACAAGCAGGAAAGCAAGCAGGAATTTACGAGCAGGAGATTCGGTTCCGTCCCTGGTTGGTTCCTATCCTCCTACAAAAAAGCCAATTCAAATATTAGTAACTGAAATGATTAAAACGTTACCCAAATAAATAAAATTAACTCTTGTTGGTTAAATCAAATTCTGAATAAAAAGTTATAATGTTGCATAGAATAGCTTGATGACAGCAGTACTAAGTTTAAATCTTTATCAAACATGAAAAATAGAAGGTTGAACATCTTATAATTATTTGTCTAAGTTAACATATTGTACCGCATTGTTACTATTTTTCGCATCTTCAGAATCATAAACTTGTTTCAATTGAAATGTAGAAGCAAGGTGTAAAAGCATTATTACTTGTTAGACAGAAAGCTGTAAAAGCAAAATTTACACTAATATTTGAAAAAAAAAAATAATATGTTACCGACATATCTTTTTAATCATAAATTCAACCACGAGTAGTGATCAATATCCCCACATTATCTGGTAAAAGACGATTTTGTCATTTGTTTAAAATCTAGCTTCCGATACTAAAAAAAGGATTCTGATTAACGAATTTAATTTGTCTATAAGGGAGAGAGAGAATATACGACAGATGGTAATCAATTCACAACTTTGAAGTTCTTTTTGAAAGATAACAAGAAGACCTGATTTTGCTTCTCATTTCCTCTAACAGTTCGGATTTGCTGAAATATCAAAACCTGGAAATCTCTGCAAAAACACTGAACAAACAGTAAGACACCTATTAAACGCAAAAACTTAATATATGTCAGGAATTGTAATAACTTGAGAGACATCAATAAAGTAACTGATCTAGATCAATGAATTTTTTATTAAACCAATGAATTTTAAAGTAACAGTTCAATAAATACGAGTAACAACTCAAGTTACAATACGATTATTAAAGTAACAACTCAATGATTTTTTTTACCCATAGCAGACCCATTTACTTCTTAATTAAAGCGACTTTTATTGAAGCAGAAAGGAAAATATCAGAAATTTATTTTCAGGACAAAATAAGGTAAGCAACTGATCATCACTTATCACCAGTTAGTCAAAATTGCAACTAAAATACTGGTCTATGTCAAGAGAAAAAGAAATCCAATCAAGCAAACCCACATTCACACAACAAAGAAAATAGAAACAATCAAACATCATAGAAAATCAAAGTATCTAACCAAGCAAACAACATATAGTGGGTTGTAGGATTTACCTATTAAGCAAGTGAAAAAGGAGATGACATTGGGACATCCGATTGATGCTCACCAGACGAATTTATCACTTGATGGTTCGTAGTGTCGTTTGAGAGTTTTCATTTTCAAATCTCCATATTAGTATATATATATTATCTATTACAATTTCCTCCTTTGAGTGATTAAGGGTCGCTATCAACGTCACTTTCTTCTATCACCAAGAAAGAGCAAGCCCCTACACGGTCAAGGAGCCCGCTCTCAGGACGAGTGAGTGTCGGTCTCAGTTTAGAGTGTGTGTGTCATATGTGATGTATTGGAGCTATTTCGTTCTATATTATATTTTCTATGTAGCTGATATTATGAGATCTCTAATATTCGAAGGGTTTTCTCTTTTGACACCTCGTTGGTATAGAGAAAGTTTGGGGCTCTGATTTCCCCTTAGTTGGTATAGAGAGTTCTCTTTATATTATATCATTTCAAATGGGTAGTCGGTTTCTTATTTTCGTATAGCAACTGAGGCCATATATTTTTGTTTTATCTCTTCTCTTTTGGTGAGGTAGGCGAGGGATTCGTTTTTTATTGAGTGTGTGCTTTCGTAGCCGCTTATGTTTTACCAGGGCATTTCGCTCTAGAACTCAGAATTTTCTTTTTAGTCAAGTTTGTAAGTTGGGTTGCTGAAAATGTGCGCCCGCTGGACGCAACTTGAGTTTGTAAGTTGGGCTGCCGAAAACGTGCACCTACTCGGGGGGCGAATCCATGCGTCCTACGGGTAAATTGTTTGGTTTGGGTGACTTGACACTTTCGTACTACTATTTTATCAAGCTATTTAATATAAGTCCTTTCTTTCTATTTTTGGGAAATTGTAATGATGTGCATCATATGTCATGCACATCACATATATGATTTTGCAAATCGTCAAATTGTAGAGTTTGTTGGATTAAACTCATCTCTTTTTTGACAATTTGCAAAATACATCAGTACTAACATTGTATAATTGCGTTTTGGTGAGATGCATGTTAACATATGTACATATTGGTGATGCAAATGCTCAAACATGCATATACAAGTCAAGACATACTCAAAGACATCAAGAACAAGCAAATTGGACTATTTCAGAGTCATGCATTGCCATAATGGATGCTCAACCCGTCACAACGAGTGCCCAATCCATCACAACGGGTTCAAGAAGGGAAGAGCTGGAGCAGTGAAGATTTTCCAGAGGGATGTGTTACTGTAACACATCAGAGACCCGTCACAATGGGTTCTCAACCCGTCACAACGGGTTACTGCTCAAGATGGCCCAAAAATCATTGGATGAAGCAGAGAAGGGCATTTCTGGAAAGAAACTAACTCGTTATAATGGTTCTGTAACACGTTGTGAGTTTCTGTAACACATGAGCTCAAAATCAAGATTCCAAGATTCAAGATGTGCTCAGTCTATATATACCTTGGGGATACGAACTTGGAAGATATCCGAAACCCTCCCCAAGCTTTCAAAGATTCAATTGAGCATCAGAAAGAGCACTAGAGCCTTCTCCTACAACCGCCTAACCTGAGAGATTTAGGATAGCTACAATCATCTAATTGTCGATTCGAGAACATTCTTTCTTGCTAGTTTCTAGCATTTGACGCACTACATTTGTGTTGTTAAGTAGTGCATTCATGTCCTTGATTGTGTAATCAATCGGATCTTTTTTCTTGTAGAGTGGTGTAGCCCCTCGCATAGATTTAGGAACCTAAGATTGGTTTTCTTATTTCGAAGAAACCAAAGATAGGTTCCGCAATTGTAAATAACACTTATTGCTTAGTGGAACCGATTCCGAAAGGAAGTTTTAGTTCCGAGAGTCCCATGGATGTAGGCATAGTTTGTTTGTAGCGTGTTTTTGTGTTCTCTTGATCTCTCTTGCTCTTTACTCTCTCTCTTTACTATACTTGCACTTTTTTATCTTGATTTGCTCAATTGCTCTTAGTACTTGTTTGCTGAAATTTTAGTTAGGTGATTAAAGTCTAAAAGCTTAAATTGTAATTGTTGTAAACGCTTCCGCACTATCACTTGACCTTAGGACCCCCAAACATTATAACATCTAAAGTGTGTAGTGAATCACTATTGTAGTTGTAGGTAGTAGGTAGTATTAATTAGGAAGCTATGTTACTCATATACTTCAAAAACCTTACCGCACTGGTATCAAGTACTTCTTCCATACTTGGATACTCGAATACTTCTTAGGATGCGCATCGGATACGCCGCGTGGTGTATCTGTGACGTGGCGAATCCGAAGTTGGCGTATCGATTATGTTATTCACTTTAACCGACGAATTCGATATCCGATACTCATCGATACGTTTCGATACTCCACGTAACAATTATGTCTTGTAAAATCAATGATAATTTTTGTTATATCGTTAGAAAAATTAGTGAAAATGAAGAATGGAGGGAATTTGATACCAAGCCACAAAATTAATTTTTAATTAATTTATTTATTAAATTCTAATATATTTAATTAATTTTTAATTAAAATTTAATATATATCACTACGCTTGTATGTAAAGATTTTTGAAATCGCAGTATTACCGCATCTGTATCGAATACGATACCCGCACCTAAGAAAGATTGGAGAACTGGATAGAGCCATTTGATGAGAACTAGATAGAGCTTTTTCATGAGAACTGGATAGAACCATTCATTTCACAGTCAAAAGGAATTTTTGCATAAAGAATCAGAGAAGCAACATTTTTTACAGATACGGTCATCTGCTCCTTAAAAATATTACAGAAGATCAAGAGCGCAACTAATACTTGCGTCCCTAAAGTATAATATTTTTTTTGAAACAAATGGGGTGCATCCCCATCACTTCCTTTCTAGGTTGCCCGGATACTCCACGTGGCGTATCGCATTATTTTAATATTGGGATACGGCAGGATACGACTCGGATACGGCATGATACGGCTGGGATACGGCACAGGATACTACTGGGATACGGCTGGGATACGTTTCAGTACGCAATGGTCAGTATTTTGGTCATAAGTTCTTCATCCGAACTTCGATTAAGCTGATTCAAAGTGCATTGGAAAGCTAAGAAAGAGTTTTATAATCTTGGCTTATCATCTAGGATATTATATCTCTTGATTTCTACAGTAAAATATACTAAATTATAGCAGTATCTTGAATTCTTACAGAACAAACTTAATTTAATCTTAATTAATTCTAAAACCGACATAGCAATATATATTATTATTTTAGAACAAAATACTGGATAACATGCATCTATAGTGGTAGTTGAATGTAAACAAAATCAAACATTTTAATATATAATGTGATTTTTTTATTATTCTATATATACTCACGTATCCTAGTTTTTTTTAAAATGACGTATCCCCGCACCCGCATCTTATCGGATACGATACCCGCACCTGCACCCGTGCAACATAGCTTCCTTTCATTCAAAAAGAAGTAATTACAAAACCAGTCCCTAACAGCTACTAGAGTACTAACTCTTTCACCCTCCTACACCCTCTGAGTCGGCACTAGTATCAGTATCTGTGATACTGGTGCGTCAATCTCATCTGTTAACCCCTTGTTTGATTATACCCACTCTAACTGTTTGAGCATATTTATTACAGAAATTCACCTTATTCTTACCATTCACAAACAACTCCAAGTTATGCAACAAAATAAAGCACCATAGACACATCAACATATATTAAATTGAAAAAACAAGCAACTTCATCTCTCTACTGCTACTGTGCCTGGGTTATCTTCTGCTCCTGGGATTATCTTCTCTGCACCCCATCCTGCTCCCTTGAGACTGACCATTAACCCTTCCGACTGTGAGGTAACATCCAGCATAGCTGCACTGTGTCCCCTTCTCTCTGTATTGCATGTTGTATCCATCCTACCTCAGATAGCCACCCTCCTAGAGCTTCTTTCAATTCTCTGCACCAAACACCTGTCCAATACAACAACAAGTTAGCAATTTTGTTGTAAATCATTTCAGGTTTTAAAATACTTGTGTTTTGGAAACAAAATTTGTTCCTTTCAGTCCAGATACACCAAACCACCGCAGCACTGATGTGCAATAGCAACTTCAGATCAATTCCCTGTAACTGATATCTAATCCCTCCCAAGTCCTCTATGAATCTAGGTTTTCTATCAAAGTGAAAAGATTTTTGAATAACAGTCCAGATATGTTTTGCATTGCTACATTGGAAAAAAGATGATCAATATCTTCATTTTTGTCACAATAATTGCAATTGATATCTCGCTCCCACCCTCTAATTTTCAAATTGACTTTAACTAATATTTTCCTTTTTACTACCAACCATAAGAAAAAATTTATCTTTTTTGGGGCTTTTAGTTCCCATATCAGATCATTTGTATTAATAGTAACCCTACTAAACATTAACCAGTTGTAAATTGTTTTATTATCTAAAATTCTATTATCCATCTTCTGCCAGAAACTCTTATCCAATTGATTTTTCAAAAGTAGTTTAGAATTGACTGCTTTCTGTATCTCAAATAACTGAAGCCTTTGAACCTGACTGAGTTGTCTTCTGAAATTCAATGCGAGCCTTCCATCATGTAACACATCACATACCAGTATCGATTGGTTAGTACATATTTCATATAACATTGGATATTGCAATTGAAAGGTATATCTAGACACCACTTATCCTTCCAAAAACTAGTGTTAGCTCCATTCCCAATTGCAACTGCTCTATTTATATCAATTATGTGTTCATAATCTTTAATAGTCTTCCAAAAAGGAGACCAAACTTGTCTATTTTTTTATTTTGAGTATTTAGCTAATAAAATATGTTTCCACCAACCATGACATGATGAATCTTTTTTTACCTCCAAATCCATTTACATAGCAATGAAATATTCATTGCTTGTAAATTCACAATCCCTAAACCACCATATTCTTTAGGTCTACACACTTCCTTCCAACTGCATAAATGGTATTTTTTTTCTTCTCACCATTATGCCACATAAAATTGCATCTAATTCTCTCTAACTTTTTCCTAACTTTAACAGGCATCAAGTGAATACTCATCAAATAGTTTGGTAAGGAGGATAAGACACTATTAATCAAAGTCACTTTGCCTCCCATTGATAAGATTGATCCTTTCCATGATTGCAGCTTAAGTTGAAACCTTTCTATAACTTGGTTCCACTTAGAAATTGAGGTTTTTCTCTAATGAATTGATATACTCAAATATTTTAATGGCTAGTTCATCAGTTTACAACCTAATATTTCTGCTAATATCCTAGCTTTTGAATCATCTACATTAATAGAATACAATTCACATTTGTTATAATTCACTCTCAAACCAGTTAATGCCTCAAATCCTATAAAGACCATTTAATGTATTGTCTAAAGTATAATATTTGTACTGAAACTTTAACAAAAATGCACGAAAGTTGAAAAAAAATTAAAAAAGTTAGAGACGCAAATAATACTTGAGTTCTTGATATTTGTAAAATTTTAAAATGTCTTTAACCTTATCTATGGAAAACGTTTGTTGTGTGCCCCCTGTTAAAATTTTCCCAGTCAAATGCGACATAGATAGATCCAGAATCCATTAATCAATTCAATCCTCTCCTCACTCTGCTCTTCTTCTTCTTGTTCTTTGCTGCCTGCATTATTTTCTTCATTGTGATTCCTTTCTCCCACAAAATAAATAAAATAAATAATAAATAGTATAAAGATCAAAAGCGACCTCCCTCTCTCTCTCTCATGGCAATCGGATATGAGGAGGAGAAGGAGACGTCGATCGAGCACAAGGCGCACGCGCGAGTGGGGTTTCTTGGCAACCCCAGCGATGTGTATTTCGGGCGCACCATCTCCTTCTCTCTCGCCAATTTCTGGGCTTCGGTGGCGCTGCGCCCCTCCGACCAACTCCTCATTCAACCCCATCCCTACCACGATCTCGTCTCCTTCGATTCCATGCACCACCTGGTTAGTAATCAGCGATGCTCAAACATCTTCTCATTTCCAAATTCAAGAACATTAATTTCCTCCTCTTCAGCTAGCTAATAACATACGTACCATTTATTAACAGAAAATTGGTATCATTAACTGTATGTATCATTGATTTGGTCAGGTGCATCGCTTGGAGAGTGAAGGGTACTATGGTGGGGTGCG